>CM064487.1:16094975-16099975 GCA_032716605.1 Paralithodes platypus | reverse complement strand
CAGTAAATACACTCCACTTGTTCCAGCATTTCCCCATACACTCATACATTTAGATTTACCCTACGAGCAGCTCTATTACACACCATCACTTTACTTTTATTCACCCTCAGCTTCCTCCTCCCACATACCACAACAAACTCTGTTACTACTCGTTGCAGCTTCTCAGAATCCTCCACCAACGCTGTGTCATCAGCAACTGATTCAACTCCCAATCTCCATTATTCTTTCTTAATAAGCCCCATCCTCTACCCATAGTTCCCCTTTTTACCACCCTCATCCATATATACATTAAACAACCAAGGTGACATTACACAACCCTGTCGCAGGCCTACATTAACCTCAAACCATTCACTCAACTCATTTCCTACTCTAACACACGCTCTGCTCTCTTCATAAAAACTCTTGACTGCTCTTAACAAACTTCATCCCATTTCATACAGTAGTGGACATGAATACTTGAACCCCTCCCAAATGGTAAACACAGAACAGTGAGCATTATCTACTGAAAACCCATATATTCGATCTATGTGACCTACCCAAATTACCATTATACTTCATCAGTGTACATTTCATTGTTTTCCCATTATTGTACTGATATTCCTGTCAGTGAGTGTACATTTCTCCCATTCCCAAATAGTCATATACAGTATATTCATTTTCGAGTGTGTTTTCTCTCTCTCTCTCTCTCTCTCTCTCTCTCTCTCTCTCTCTCTCTCTCTCTCTCTCTCTCTTTCTCCTCCCTTCGCCCCATATCGTGTTATCTACATCCTCTCTTCTCGATAATCCCAGTCCTAATTTTCAGAACAAGTTCATATGCAATCTGCTCTCCCCTAGCTTACCATTTTTCCTCATTTCGTATTTCCCCTTCTCTGGTGATGGTGGGTGTATTTATTTGCTCATTTATGTATCTTAATTATTTTTTTTAGTTTCCTCACTAGACTTCCATCAAACTTAAAAAAACACCCACCCAAGACCCTCCTTCAAGATGAATTTGAACATTTTTCGATAGAAAAATGTCTTGGCCGAAGGCCAGTTCCCCTTAAATTACAGGCTCGCTATCGCTCGCCAGGAAAAAATCAACACCTAGATGACACGAAAAGTCTTAATATTGACAAAAAAATTGTGCGAAAGGTCTTAAAATCGCCAAACAAATGGGCCGAACGTCTTAAAATCTGAAAACCGATGGGGTTAAACATGATGGAGAAGGGGGTCCAGAAAAACGAGCCATCTCCCCTTAAACACCCTCATGTCTGTATCCGAGCTTGCGTCATTGCTCTATTATTGTTATCACTTTTAATACATCATTATTTAGTAACCCAGATATGGCTTGAATATTTGCGTTCGTGTGGTTGTGTTGTATTTTTCTAGTCTCTCGGTTTATTCGTAAGTATATCTCGACAACACATTAATGGATATTGACGAACATATATTAGTAAATGTATTAACTACCCGGATATATAGCATTGATGTTTGGTTTATATTGGATCCCATCCCTCCTCTCCCCCCCCTACCCCCACCCCCCCTTCGAGCATGTAATTCGTCAAACTTCATACTCAATGTAGCATGCAGAGTGTGTTTCCTCCTAAGATTTGTTTCATCATATTATGTTTTCTTTATTCTTGTGTTCACTTTCAATACGCGCCTCAACACTCTGCGGAACGATGAGTACGGTAGCTGATGGTGTGTGTATGTGTTTGTGTTAATGTGCGTGTACGTGTGTGTTTTTTGTGTGACTGTATAAATGTACGTGTGCGTGTTACGAGTGCTATCAGTATTGTAACGACATGGTACTGTAAACGCGCTGATATTATACAAAAGTGTCTACAAATATTTTTCTTCGCATATTCTACATCAGTCTCCCCCTCTCTCTCCTAGTTTTCCCTTCCTCACGTTTGATCTTCTCTCCATTTTCAGTTTGTATTCCCTATCAACGTGCTCTTAGGGGGGGATTGGCATATTCCCTATCAACGTGCTCTTAGGGGGGGATTGGCATATTTACTGTAGTTGTTCATTTACTGATCTTCGTAATCTTTTTTATAGTTTCCTCCCTAGACCTCCCATCAACCTTAACAAAAAATAAACATCCAAAGGCCCCCCTTCAAGATAAATTTGTACGTTTTTCGATAGAAAACGATTCTTCCCAGAGCAACAGGCTCGCTATCGCTCGCCAGGAAAAAATTGGCACCTAAATGCCACGAAAGGTCTTTATATTGACAAAGAAATGGGGCGATAGGTTTTAAAATCGCCAAACTAATGGAACGAACGTCTAAAGATTTCAAAGCTTACTGAGACTAAACATGAGGGGGAAAAAAGCAACTACCTCCCTATTAAACCTGTGACAGGAGGTGTTTGGTGTTGGGAGTGAAATTAATTAACCCATTCAGTACCAGGGACGTCCTTGTCATCATATTTTGGCAACTATTATGCGATTGTATTCAGCTTAGGAAGGATCTCTAGCAATAGCAAGGCTTCAAACTAACTCAAATCAACCCTTTTGGGCGGGTAATAGGGGAGCTATCCCCCCGCCAAAGGCGGCTTTCTAGGGCCTTTCCTAGCTGATGCTGAGAGGATTGGGTTCTAATCATGTGGGGATGGGCTAGTCTATCAGAGTGAGAGTTGAGCGTTCTCTGCCATACCCATAGCTTGCTTCGACTGTTCCTTTTACTTACCGGTATATACTTTCTAGATCTCAAGTGGCGACATCTCTTCCGTGGATTGACCTCCCTACTGCCAACGTCGAAGTTGACAGACTGGGAGCCAAAGCGTCACATTTTTCCTTTGCCTCTCATCTTTCCCTTCATAATTGGTCAGGGTCACAGGGATTTGGGTGGGGTTTTGGTGTCCTGGGCGTTTCCGCACCCTACTCAGCTCCTAGTCTGGGAGCGACTTCGGTCACCTGGGCTTTCTTAGTGGTAAGCAGGGAGGGTCCTGTGGGGGTGCTCGGTTATGGTCTTGGCCTTGCTCGCGACCTTGGGGCTGTTCGATCAGACAGCCTGGGGAACAACAACAACTACCACAGATCCTTCCTAAGCTGCATAATATTGTCTAAATATAGCTATAACACACGTCGCTGGTACTCAATGGGTTAGGTATTGGCAGCTATACTTGTTCTTATGATTAGGCCATCTATCTTCCCTTTTACCATACATTTTGATCATCCTGTATTCCTGTCATTACTCCGGCCGCTTTTACCATACATTTTGATCATCCTGTATTCCTGTCATTACTCCGGCCGCTTTTACCATACATTTTGATCATCCTGTATTCCTGTCATTACTCCGGCCGCTTTTACCATACATTTTGATCATCCTGTATTCCTGTCATTACTCCGGCCGCTTTTACCATACATTTTGATCATCCTGTATTCCTGTCATTACTCCGGCCGCTTTTACCATACATTTTGATCATCCTGTATTCCTGTCATTACTCCGGCCGCTTTTACCATACATTTTGATCATCCTGTATTCCTGTCATTACTCCGGCCGCTTTTACCATACATTTTGATCATCCTGTATTCCTGTCATTACTCCGGCCGCTTTTACCATACATTTGATCATCCTGTATTCCTGTCATTACTCCGGCCGCTTTTACCATACATTTTGATCATCCTGTATTCCTGTCATTACTCCGGCCGCTTTTACCATACATTTTGATCATCCTGTATTCCTGTCATTACTCCGGCCGCTTTTACCATACATTTTGATCATCCTGTATTCCTGTCATTACTCCGGCCGCTTTTACCATACATTTTGATCATCCTGTATTCCTGTCATTACTCCGGCCGCTTTTACCATACATTTTGATCATCCTGTATTCCTGTCATTACTCCGGCCGCTTTTACCATACATTTTGATCATCCTGTATTCCTGTCATTACTCCGGCCGCTTTTACCATACATTTTGATCATCCTATATTCCTGTCATTACTCCGGCCGCTTTTACCATACATTTTGATCATCCTGTATTCCTGTCATTACTCCGGCCGCTTTTACCATACATTTTGATCATCCTGTATTCCTGTCATTACTCCGGCCGCTTTTACCATACATTTTGATCATCCTGTATTCCTGTCATTACTCAGGCCGCTTTTACTACTCTTCCTTTCTCTTTCCCTCTTTCCTCTCTCTCCGTGTTGCAGCCTCATATTTATTCTTATTTTCCAGTTTCAATCTGCATAATTTTATCATTTTCCTCTCCCTTCTTCCTCTTAACTGTTTTCGGTTTATTCTCATAATTCATTGCTTCCTTTTCCAATTTTTCCAATCGTATTTACAGGCGTTTTCTATTTAAAAATATTAAAAATGTTCAGGCCTTCATCTTCTCGCTTTACATTCCCCCAAATAATGCAACCAACAAAATTGTCAATATCGTTTTGCCCAGGAGTGACGCAGGAACATCACAAGAGCTACACAATGGTTTCAACAAGATGGAGCCACCCCTCACACGTTATATCAAAGTATGCTGTGGCTCAGACCAAGACCAATAGTACTAATCTTGGCCCAAACTACGTCTCTACGGCCATCTATCTCATCGGCAGGAAATGTGATCTGAGCCCCTAGATTTTTACCTTTGAGGTTATTTAAGTTAGATAGTTCGTTGGCTGTTAATTGCTGCAGGCCCTTTCTAAACTGAATAATATCGTCTAATAGTAGCCATAATGAAGTTGAAAGGACGTTGAATGGGTTAACCCTTTTTACTTCCACATATCCTTCTTAAACTGCGCAAAATCGTCTAGATATAGCTAGAAGACAAATAAAAAGACGTCGCCGGTACAGAAGGGGTTCAAGAATTGCGTGTACGAAGACATTCCTAAGACAATCGATGACCTAGACTCCTAGAGGCTGGTATTGTAGCCAAGATAATGGATATACCTGTAGAGGAAGGTGTTCGCGTGATTAACCCATGCAGTACAGGTGACATCCTTTTAATTTTATTCTGGCAACTATTAAGCGGTTTCATTCAACTTAGGAAGGATGTCTACCGGATAAAAAAATTACCGGC
>CM064487.1:16089975-16092475 GCA_032716605.1 Paralithodes platypus | reverse complement strand
TATATATATTTGAATATATTTTCTTAATACACATTTTATCTGCCTATGTTACCCATTGGATCTGTCCGTACTTAAATAAAGCCCACATTAATATACATTTTCTACATTAAATCCATATATCAATTCGCCTACCTATTCTTTATGTGCTGTCATATCTTGGTCTCTCTTTGTACTATCTACCCATGTGTTAATTGCTCCAGATATCCATACTATTTATCTATCTATCTATCTACCGAATCAATCTATTAATGTATAATACAGTGGTACTAGTCTTGCTAAAGCAGACTTGCCAGAAGCTGGGGTGTGGCCTCAACCGCCTCAGGGGTTCTGTTACCCCTGCACAGCTTCATGCTCTGTACATGGGCGCAGTGCGTCCTTGTATATGAGTATTGTTCACATGTGTGCGGCGAGTGATCATCTCACACAACCGCCACTGCCTAGACAACAAGTAGAAAGGAAGGCCTTTCATATCATTTAATTCCCGCCAAATCTCTTGCAAACTCTCTCGCTTCGCCGCAATGTTACATTCTCTCGGTATTCTATAGCTACCTAACAATAATCAGTGTTCCTCAGAGCTCTCCCAGTGTATACCACCTTCTCTAAGTAGGGGTACGATGGTACCCGTCTCACAACACAATCCCACCCCCCTACTCCTGTGCAACTCTCCAACCCAAGACGTGAAAACGTTTCTTTTTTTTTTTTTCTTTTTTTTTTTTTTTTTTTTTTTTTTTATTTTTTTTTGTTTTTTTTTTTTTTTTTTTTTTTTTTTTTTTTTTTTTTCTTTTTTTTACTACAACTCTCCGAGACTTTATCTTCTAATTCAACAGTCTGAGCTCTGGAAATCTCTCCCAGAATCAGTCTTTCCCTCCTCTTATGGCTTAAATTGCTTCAAACCCCGTGTGTCCAAGCATTTTGGCTCGAACGTCCCTTTGATTTTGGCCCTGGTCACTCGTTCAACTCTGGTGGAGGCACTCGCAGTTCCTCCCTTTTGTTCTCCCTCACTCACATAGAAAAAAAAAATACAGTATCTCTATTTTCATCTAATCTATCTACGGTATACGTCTATCTTCCTATTTTTTTTGTTTTTTTTTTTTTGTTAATCCCGTACAGCCCCAGCGACGCGCCTGACGCGTCGGGCGATGTATGTAAACGCACAGCACCAGAGACGCGCCTGGCGCGTCACCACTAATTGCGTCCGAAAGCCGGTAACCTCAGGTGTTAGCCCACTCAAAGATGGGCTCAGATTTGTTCTATGGGAACTTTGTAGCGTATCCCACACAACCGTGCCGATGGTTTGCAAAACTCTCAAAGTCCACGTTTTTCTGTGCGCGCCGAACTAGGGAGCGCGCAATAACCTGGTTTTTTTGGGATAATTGCCTGCACTTTTTTACTCTTGTAAAATCCGTTTTCGTGGGCTCTGTAGGACCATTTTTTAAGCTTTTTGAAGCGGTTTTTTCGTGGTTTTTCCTTCATTCCTAACCGCATTCGCTATGTTTCTGGAATAAAAAAAAATTTTGAAAACCGGCCGGGTTCTGCATGTGCGCCAACCTTACAAAAACTAGGCGGGGCTCCAGGGGTTAAGAGACAATGAAGAGAGGAAGGAAAAACACAGATAAAACAAAAAGGTGCATGTGCCTAAAGGCATCCTCCATTCATAAAATTGTTTGTAACAACTGGATTTACACCCATTTGTAGATGTGTAAGTTTGTGGAAAGCAATTCGATGGAAGTGATAAGTTCCAAAAGTAGTCAGTAGCTCTGGGGGCATAAATGACTTCTGAAAAGCAGAAGTTCTGCATTGTGGAGGAGCGTAAATTCATGGGCGCTCCCCTCAGCTGCCCCTAGTTCTACGGGGCAAGATTTGGAGAGGCGGCACAATTGCAAGCACGTTCCTCGGAACAATTGCTGTGAAAATATATGTAGAATAAGGCAATGGATGCACCGTTTCTTCGTATTGATAACGTAGGAAGGTCCCTTTTGTGTGATTGCAGGGTTATTGATTAAATCTTAATAGCTTTATTTTGAATTTTGTCCAACTGCCTCAATGCAACCACTCCACTTCCACCCCACAGAGGTGAACAGTATACCATCTTAGAACGCACATGACTTTTAATATCTCACGGCCAACATGCTCGTCCGTGAAGAATTCTCGAACTCTGTACAGGAGTCCCAGTTTTTTAGACTGCATTCTTAGCAATGCTTCTAACATAATGTGTCCAGCTCAAGTTTTAGTAGTTAATGTTACACCGGGAATGTCAATACTAGGGGAAGTGGGAATATTTACATCAATTACAAAATAGAATGGGAGTCAGTGAGATTCTGTCGGTTTAGAAAATGGAATGTATTTGGTTTTCTGTGCATTAAAGGCAACTAGATTCTTTTGTCCCCTCTCCATTAATTCTAGAAAGTTCCTGGTTCAGAGAAATTGCCGTGTTTATTTTGGAATTTAAGAAATCGGGTTGGGGTGAAAAAATGTGGTAAATGTGAAGGAACTGTGGAGT
>CM064487.1:16084307-16089875 GCA_032716605.1 Paralithodes platypus | reverse complement strand
TGCTCTCCAAAAAAACACCTTCCTTACCTTCCTTCGCATGCTCTCTGTCGTACCTCCATTCCCCACACCTGCCCATCCCCTGCTTATCGTCCCGCCAAGGACAGTTAATACAACTCCACTTGTTCCAGCATTTTCCCATACATTCATTACATTTAGATTTCCCTTACGAGCAGCTCTATTACACCCCATCACTTTACTTTTATGCATCCTCAGCTTCCTCTTCCCACATACCACAAACAAAACCTGTTAACTACTCGTTGCAGGTTTTCAGAATCTCCCCAACAACGCTGTGTCATCAGCAAACTTATTCAACTCCAATTCTCCATTATTCTTCGTTAATAAAGCCCATCCTCTACCCATCGTTCCCCTTTTTACCACCCTCATGCCACTATCGACATTAAACAACCAAGGTGGGGCCATTACACAGTACCTGTCGGAGGCCTACATTAACCTCACAACCATTCATTTAACCTCATTTTCCTTACGCTACACACCCACGCTCTGCTCTCTTCATACATAAAAATAAACTTCTGACTGATCTAAACAAACTTCATACCATTTCTGACAGTAGTGGACATGGATCCTTGAAACCCCTCCCAAAATGGGTACCACACAGAACAGTTGCGCATTATTCACTGGAAAAACCATATATTCGATCTAGCGTGACCGACCCAACTTACCATTATTACTTCATTCCCGTGGTACCATTTCATTGTTTTTCCCATTCATTGGACTGATATTCAGGTCAGTGAGTGGGCATTTCTCCCATTCCCCACATCGTCATTATTTTACAGGGTATATGCATGTTCGGGTGTGTTTTCTCTCTCTCTCTCTCTCTCTCTCTCTCTCTCTTTCTCTCTCTCTCTCTCTCTCTCTCTCTCTCTCTCTCTCTCTCTCTCTCTCTTTCTCCTCCCTTCGCCCCATATCGTAGTTATCACCATACTCTCGTTCTCGAATTTACATCCCCCAGTTCCTAATTTTCAGGAACCAAGTTTTCATATGCAAATCTGCTCTCTCCTAGCTTACCATGTTTCCTCATTGTTATTTTCCCCTTCTATGGTGATGGTGGGTGTGATTTATTTTGGTCATTTATGTCTCTTAATTATTTTTTTAGTTTTCTCACTAGGCCTTCCACAATCAAACTTAAAACAAACACCACCCCAAGACCCTCCTTTTCAAGATGAATTGGAACATTTTTCGATATGAAAAATGTCTGGGCCGACGGCCAGTTCCCATTAAATTAACAGGCTCGCTATCGCTCGCCAGGCGACAAACTCAACCCCTAGATGGACACGAAAAGTTCTTAATATTGGGACAAAAACACTTGGGTGCGAAAGGTCTAAAAATCGCCAAAACAAATGGGGCCGAACGTCTTAAAAATTGAACCCAAACCGATGGGGTTTATTACAATGATGGAGAAGGGGGCTCCAGAAAAAACGAGCCATCTCCCCTTCAACAACCAACCTTTGTCTGTTATATCGAGCTTTGCTTCATTGCTCTTATTATTTGGTATCACTTTTAATACATCATTTATTTAGTCAACCGTTTATGGCTTGAATATTTGCGTTCGTCTGGTTGTGTTGGATTTTTCTAGTCTCTCGGCTTTATTCGTATGTATATCTCGGACACAAAACCGACCATTAATGGATATTGACGATATATATAGTAACTGTATTAACCTACCCGGATATCTAGCATCGATGTTTGGTTTATATAGGATCTCCCATCCCTTCCTACCCCACCCCCAACCCACTACCCCCCCCCCCACCCCCCCTTAGAGCATGTAATTCGTCCGAAATTTCATACTCAAGGTAGCACTGCAGAGTGTGTTTCCTCTCAAGATTTGTTTCATCCTATTATGTT
Source organism: Paralithodes platypus (assembly GCA_032716605.1). Taxonomy (NCBI): domain Eukaryota; kingdom Metazoa; phylum Arthropoda; class Malacostraca; order Decapoda; family Lithodidae; genus Paralithodes; species Paralithodes platypus. Next base: position 16,088,012 of record CM064487.1, on the reverse strand, counting down.
TTCTTTATTCTTGTGTTCACTTTCAATACGCGCCTCAACACTCTGCGGAACGATGAGTACGGTAGCTGATGGTGTGTGTATGTGTTTGTGTTAATGTGCGTGTACGTGTGTGTTTTTGTGTGACTGTATAAATGTAAGTGTGCGTGTTACGAGTGCTATCAGTATTGTAACGACATGGTACTGTAAACGCGCTGATATTATACAAAAGTGTCTACAAATATTTTTCTTCGCATATTACATCAGTCTCCCCCTCTCTCTCCTAGTTTTCCCTTCCTCACGTTTGATCTTCTCTCCATTTTCAGTTTGTATTCCCTATCAACGTGCTCTTAGGGGGGGGCTTGGCATATTCCCTATCAACGTGCTCTTAGGGGGGGATTGGCATATTTACTGTAGTTGTTCATTTACTGATCTTCGTAATCTTTTTTATAGTTTCCTCCCTAGACCTCCCATCAACCTTAACAAAAAATAAACATCCAAAGGCCCCCCTTCAAGATAAATTTGTACGTTTTTCGATAGAAAACGATTCTTCCCAGAGCAACAGGCTCGCTATCGCTCGCCAGGAAAAAATTGGCACCTAAATGCCACGAAAGGTCTATATATTAACAAAGAAATGGAGCGAAAGGTATTAAAATCGCCAAAATAATGGAACGGACGTCTTAAAATTTCAAAGCTAATGAAACTAAACATGAGGGGAAAAAGCAACTACCTCCCTATTAAACCTGTGACAGGAGGTGTTTGGTGTTGGGAGTGAAATTAATTAACCCTTTCAGTACCAGGGACGTCCTTGTCATCATATTTTGGGAACTATTATGCGATTGTATTCAGCTTAGGAAGGATCTCTAGCAATAGCAAGGCTTCAAACTAACTCAAATCAACCCTTTTGGGCGGGTAATAGGGGAGCTATCCCCCCGCCAAAGGCGGCTTTCTAGGGCCTTTCCTAGCTGATGCTGAGAGGATTGGGTTCTAATCATGTGGGGATGGGCTAGTCTATCAGAGTGAGGAGTTGAGCGTTCTCTGCCATACCCATAGCTTGCTTCGACTGTTCCTTTTACTTACCGGTATATACTTTCTAGATCTCAAGTGGCGACATCTCTTCCGTTGGATTGACCTCCCTACTGCCAACGTCGAAGTTGACAGACTGGGAGCCAAAGCGTCCATTTTCCTTTGCCTCTCATCTTTCCCTTCATAATTGGTCAGGGTCACAGGGACTTGGGTGGGGTTTTGGTGTCCTGGGCGTTTCCGCACCCTACTCAGCTCCTAGTCTGGGAGCGACTTCGGTCACCTGGGCTTTCTTAGTGGTAAGCAGGGAGGGTCCTGTGGGGGTGCTCGGTTATGGTCTTGGCCTTGCTCGCGACCTTGGGGCTGTTCGATCAGACAGCCTGGGAAACAACAACAACAACAACAACTACCACAGATCCTTCCTAAGCTGCATAATATTGTCTAAATATAGCTATAACACACGTCGCTGGTACTCAATGGGTTAGGTATTGGCAGCTATACTTGTTCTTATGATTAGGCCATCTATCTTCCCTTTTACCATACATTTTGATCATCCTGTATTCCTGTCATTACTCCGGCCGCTTTTACCATACATTTTGATTCATCCTGTATTCCTGTCATTACTCCGGCCGCTTTTACCATACATTTTGATCATCCTGTATTCCTGTCATTACTCCGGCCGCTTTTTACCATACATTTTGATCATCCTGTATTCCTGTCATTACTCCGGCCGCTTTTACCATACATTTTGATCATCCTGTATTCCTGTCATTACTCCGGCCGCTTTTACCATACATTTTGATCATCCTGTATTCCTGTCATTACTCCGGCCGCTTTTACCATACATTTTGATCATCCTGTATTCCTGTCATTACTCCGGCCGCTTTTACCATACATTTGATCATCCTGTATTCCTGTCATTACTCCGGCCGCTTTTACCATACATTTGATCATTCCTGTATTCCTGTCATTACTCCGGCCGCTTTTACCATACATTTTGATCATCCTGTATTCCTGTCATTACTCCGGCCGCTTTTACCATACATTTTGATCATCCTGTATTCCTGTCATTACTCCGGCCGCTTTGACCATACATTTTGATCATCCTGTATTACTGTCATTACTCCGGCCGCTTTTACCATACATTTTGATCATCCTGGATTCCTGTCATTACTCCGGCCGCTTTTACCATACATTTTGATCATCCTGTATTTCTGTCATTACTCCGGCCGCTTTACCATACATTTTGATTATCCTGTATTCCTGTCATTACTCCGGCCGCTTTTACCATAAATTTTGATCATCCTATATTCCTGTCATTACTCCGGCCGCTTTTACCATACATTTTGATCATCCTGTATTCCTGTCATTACTCCGGCCGCTTTTACCATACATTTTGATCATCCTGTATTCCTGTCATTACTCCGGCCGCTTTTACCATACATTTTGATCATCCTGTATTCCTGTCAGTACTCAGGCCCGCTTTTACTACTCTTCCTTTCTCTTTCCCTCTTTCCTCTCTCTCCGTGTTGCAGCCTCATATTTATTCTTATTTTCCAGTTTCAATCTGCATAATTTTATCATTTTCCTCTCCATTCTTCCTCTTAACTGTTTTTCGGTTTATTCTCATAATTCATTGCTTCCTTTTCCAATTTTTCCAATCGTATTTACAGGCGTTTTCTATTTAAAAATATTAAAAATGTTCAGGCCTTCATCTTCTCGCTTACATTCCCCCAAATAATGCAACCAACAAAATTGTCAATATCGTTTTGCCCAGGAGTGACGCAGGAAAATCACAAGAGCTACACAATGGTTTCAACAAGATTGGAGCACCCCTCAGACGTTATATCAAAGTATGCTGTGGCTCAGACCAAGAGCAATAGGACTAATCTTGGCCCAAACTAGGTCTCTACGGCCATCTATCTCATCGGCTGGAAATGTGTTCTGGGCCCCTAGATTTTTACCTTTGAGGTTTTTTAAGATAGATAGTTCGTTGGCTGTTAATTGCTGCAGGCCCTTTCTAAACTGAATAATATCGTCTAATAGTAGACATAATGAAGTTTGAAAGGACGTTGAATGGGTTAACCCTCTTTACGTCCACAGATCCTTCTTAAACTGCGCAAAATCGTCTAAATCTAGCTAGAAGACAAATAAAAAAATACCTCGTCGGTACTGAAGGGGTTCAAGAATTGCGTGTACGAAGGACATTCCTAAGACAATCGATGACCTAGACTCCTAGAGGCTGGTATTGTAGCCAAGATAATGATATACCTGTAGAGGAAGGTGTTCGCGTGATTAACCCATGCAGTACAGGTGACATCCTTTTTATTTTATTCTGGCAACTATTAAGCGGTTTCATCAACTTAGGAAGGATGTCTACCGGATAAAAACAATTACCGGCCAAAGGCCGGTTCCTCTTAATATTCAGGGCTTGCTATCGTTCGCTAGTTTCAAACATTGACAGCTAAATGGCACGAAAGGTATTAAAATTGACAACGAAAAATGGGGCGAAAGGTGTTAAAATCTCTAAACTATTGGGCCGAACGTCTTATAATCTCAAAACAAATGGGTTTAACACGAGGGAGAAGGGGACCAAACCACCCATCTCCCCTTAACAATTTCGTTCGTTTCCACGAGTCTGCTGGCATAACACCCGGGGCATCCATTATTCAGCGTTCCTTCTACAGCCTTGGCATTTTATGGTAT
>CM064487.1:15976807-16081807 GCA_032716605.1 Paralithodes platypus | reverse complement strand
CTGCACAGCTTCATGCTCTGTACATGGGCGCAGTGCGTCCTTGTATTGAGTATTGTTCACATGTGTGGGGAGGATCCTCTCACACCGCATTCCTAGACAAAGTAGAAAGGAAGGCCTTTCATATCATTTAATTCCCGCCAACTCTCTGCAAACTCTCTCGCTTCGCCGCAATGTTACATCTCTCGGTATTCTATAGCTACTACAATAATCAGTGTTCCTCAGAGCTCTCCCAGTGTATACCACCTTCTCTAAGTAGGGTACGTGGTACCCGTCTCACAACACAATCCCACCCCTACTCTGTGCAACTCTCCAACCCAAGAGTGAAACGTTACTCTCAGACTTTCTTCTATTCAACAGCTGAGCTCTGGAACTCTCTCCCAGAATCAGTCTTTCCCTCCTCTTATGACTTAAATTGCTTCAAACCCCGTGTGTCCGGGCATTTTGGCTCGAACGTCCCTTGATTTTGGCCCTGTCACTCTTTCAACTCTGGGGGAAGCACTCGCAGTTCTCCCTTTTGTCTCCCTCACTCACATAGAAAAAAAATACAGTATCTCTATTTTCATCTATCTATCTACGGTATACGTCTATCTTCCTATTTTTTTTTTTTTTTTTTGTTAACCCGTACAGCCCCAGCGATGCGCCTGACGCGTCGGCGATGTATGTAACGCACAGCCCCAGAGACGCGCCTGGCGCGTCACCCTAATTGCGCCGACCGTAACCTCAGGTGTAGCCACTCAAGAGGGCTCAGATTTGTATGGGAACTGTGTACGTATCCCACACAACCGTGCCGATGGTTGAAAACTCTCAAAGTCCACGTGCGTGCGCGCGAGCGCGCAATAACCTGGTTTTTTGGGATAATTGCCTTCAATTTTTTACTCTTGTAAAATCCGTTTTCGTGGGCTCTGTAGGACCATTTTTTAAGCTTTTTGAGCGGTTTTTCGTGGTTTTTCCTTCATTCCTAACCCATTCGCTATTGTTTCTGGAATAAAAAAAAATTTTGAAAACCGGCCGGGTTCTGGTGCGCAAACATTACAAAACTAGCCGGGGCTCCACGGGTTAAGAGACAATGAACGGAGGAAGGAAAAACACAGATAAAACAAAAAGGTCCATGTGCCTAAAGGCATCCTCCATTCATAAAATGTTTGTAACAACTGGATTAAAACATTTGTAGATTGTAAGTTTGTGGAAAGCAATTCGATGGAAGTGAATTCCAAAGAGTAGTAGCTCTGGGGATAAATGAATTCTGATAAGCAGAAGTTCTGCATTGTGGAGGAGAAAGTGTAAATTCATGGGCGCTCTCAGCTGCCCTAGTTCTACGGGGAAAGATGTGGAGAGGCGGCACAATTGAAGCACGTTCCTCGGAACAATTGCTGTGAAAATATCTGTAGAATAATGCAAGGGATGCAACGTTTCTTCTATGGATAATGTAGGAAGGTCCTTTGTGATTGCAGGGTTATTGATTAATCTAATAGCTTTATTTTGAATTTTGTCCAACTGCCTCAATGCAACCACTCCACTTCCACCCCACAGAGGTGAACAGTAATCCATCTGAGAACGCACATGACTTTTATATATCACGGCCAACTGCTCGTCAGTGAAGAATTCTCGAACTCTGTACAGGAGTCCCAGTTTTTAGAGGCATTCTTAGCAATGCTTCTAACATAATGTGTCCAGCTCAAGTTAGTAGTTAATGTTACACCGAGAATGTCAATACTAGGGGAAGTGGGAATATTTACATCATTAAAAAAATATATGGGAGTCAGTGAGATTCTGTCGGTTAGAAAATTGAATGTATTTGGTTTTCTGTGCATTAAAGGAAACTAGATTCTTTTGTCCCCATCCATTAATTCTAGAAAGGTCCTGGTTCAGAGAAATTGCAGTGTTTATTTTTGAATTTATAAGATCGGGTTGGGTGAAAAAATTGGTAAATGTGAAGGAACTGTGGAGTGTTGAGTCATCTGCGTAGGAATGTATTGGATTATGAGTGGTAGATATGAGATCATTGATATGAATGAGGAACAAAATTGGGGCCAAAACTGATCCCTGGGGAACACCAGCATTTATTGAGTGAAATTGAGAATAAAGGCCATCTACCATTACACGTATTTTTCTGTTATGAAGATAAGAAGAAATTAGTGGAACTAATGATGCAAGGCCGTAGTGTGACATCTTCGACAATAAGGATTGATGCCAGACTCTATCAAATGCCTTTGATATATCCAGTGCTATTGTATGTGTTTCACCATGTTGGTCTGTAGCTTGGTTGATTTGATGCGTAAGAAGGCAAAGAATGTCTGCAGTTGATCGACATCGTCTAAAACCATATTGCCTATCACTGATTAATTTATTATTCTCCAGATGCTTAATTATGTGATTATTTAATATAATTTCAAAAACTTTGCCAAGAGTGGAAGTTATAGCTATTGGTCTGTAGTTTGATGGATCTGAAGAGGCACCTTTTTTAGGAACTGGATGGATGTTTGCTTCTTTCCAGGGTACTGGGAAGCATGAGGTATGAGTACACAGACGGAAAAATTTTGCCAATACAGGAGCGAGCACCAAGGAGCAATTCTTAAGTACTATTGGAGGAATTTCATCTGGACCAGGAGCCTTATCTACTGAGAGATTCTGCAAAATAGTTTTGACATGTCTGGTGTGGATCTTAAGTGAGGGAATTTCAGGTGAATTAAAATTAAGTACAGGGACATCTTGATTTATTTCATCTAAGGTTGAGTTGGTGGAGAAAATATCTGCAAGCTTTACCTCGTGGGTCACTTACAAGATTGCCAGTCGGAGATTTTAATGGTGGAATGGATGAAGCAGTAGTGAAGTTGGATTTGAATGAGTTAAGAGTAGACCAAAATATTTTGTTATCATTTGGATTATTTAGAAGTTTATTTGCCTGCTTATGGAGAAAGTTTGATTTAGTTAGGTTTAATACAGTTTTGGCATGATTTCTGATGTTTCTAAAGTAATTAAAGGCTTCATGTGTTTTTGATCTTGTGTATGCATTGTAGGCTATTGCTTTTTGTTCAGTTACTCTAGCACAATTATGGTCAAACCATTTAGGTGAATTAGATCTTTTACTGTACTTTTGATGAGGAATAAAAGTTTCCATTCCAATTTTTACAAAATCTTGTATGTGGCTCAAGGTGGAGTGTGCATCATTAGAAAAGAAAGAGGTCCAGGGAATATCAATAAAGAAACCTTGAAGACCCTCCCAGTCTGCCCTATCGTAATGCCATTTAGTCACCAAAACAGGTTCAGAGTGGGAAGGTGTGGTAGGTGATAGACAGGTGGCCTGTATCAGACAGTGATCAGAAGATCCAAGTGGGGACCTCACTGTAACATCATAATTTTCTGAATTGGATGCCACATGTATTTGTTGATTTCATTAATTGAGTTTAGATGTGAAGTTGGTTGGTGTTACAAACATAATAATTCTCCAGTTAAAGGTCTTTGAAACTGAATCCACATTAAGAAATTTATTTGAAATTGTGCTACAATTCGGTCATTTTCAACTGTGTGTCAGTCAGGTGCAACATTGTAAGACAATCAATAGTAAAAACAAACTGAAATAACTTTTGTATAAGTAATACATGCCAAAATATGGGGTATATTTTGGTTTATACTTTTAGTTGAAATATAAGTTTGCTTTGCTCTCAATCTGTCTCCACAGTTGCCACCACATATACTGTAACATATTTAAACTTATATATTTCGACTTTTTTATCTCAAAAAGTATTCATCCGTCACTTCCATACCTCGTAGTTGACACAAATACACAGTCATGTACATCAAGCTTTCCTTCCTTCTAGACTCTTGATTACCCATACCCTTCCATGGTTTGCTCTATCGACTTACTCTGAATTCATGCTGACTTCATTAACAAACAATCGTCTAAGAGTTAAAATCGTGTGCTGTCAACATTTGTATTATTAGTATTATCCCCATAGATATTACCATACATATTACTTGGCGTTGAGCGTTGAATTGTAAGGGTGGAGGAAGAGAGGAACAGGAGATTATCAGTGAAGGGGAGGGCGAGGGAGAGGGTGACAGTGTGAGTGACAGGGTGTACAGGGGAAGCTCACATCAAAAGACACACATACAGAGAGAGTGAGAGTGAGTGAGTGAGTACAGTGACAAAAGTATTTTTACTTATTATTGCAATATTCAATGTAATATAATTTATATAATACATTATAACTTATATAATGAAGACAAATTTGATTAGCAATATTGTAAATACTACTACTACTACTACTACTACTAGTACTACCAATATTACTACTACTACTATATTAATAATAATAATAATTATAATAATAATAATAATTAAATTTACAAGCAAAGTTGTCCGGGGTTCAAGCAGTTTTCAAGATATGGATTTTCAAGTGAATTTGAGTTTATATAAAGATGGCCGCCGAAAGACGACTTATATGGTAAAGCCTTTTCTATAATATTTGTGGGGAATTGGTCGTGGAGTCAATACACCAAAGCGCAATAATTTCCTAGAAGTGGGAGAGACGGTATTAACGTCTGAAAATTTTGGGCCGCCATTTTGGATTTTAGTATAGCAAAAGTTGCCCAATATAAAAACTCACCTTGTGTCACAGTTTGATCGCGATCCAAGAGCCGGTTCCGGATTTATTGCGTCATAACTGGTGCGCAAAAATAATTTGGAAGAATAAGAAGAAAAATTATTATCTGAACGATTATAATAGGGGTTCCCCAACGTAGGCTTGAACCCCTAATAACAATGTTTTTGGTGGCAAGAGAAAAGGCTAGACAAATGAGGCTATATTATAATGGTATAGGGGTGTCAGACCTGGAGTGCCCTCATGGTTTCTGTGGGGGAGTGAGAAGAATGTACCTCTCTTAAACTCAATGGCTTCATCTTAACCCCTGATAGGCAGCTGCTGAGAAAGAGAGAGAGAGAGAGAGAGAGAGAGAGAGAGAGAGAAAAAATACTGTACATAGACTTACATACATATACAGTATGCACTGGACACAGATCTTATGATCCCAGAGAGGTGGCCAGGGCTCAATTCTAGTAGAGACAGCAAGCCCCAGAGTAAGGGAAAATAAAATAAATTAATAACAAAGAGGACGAAGAAAGAGTGTGTGTGTGTGTGTGTGTGTGTGTGTGTGTGTGTGTGTGTGTGTGTGTGTGTGTGTGTGTGTGTGTTTGTGTGTGTGTGTGTGTGAGAGAGAGAGTCTCAAGATTAAGTAGCGAAGAAATATATAGGACAGTTTAGTAGATAATGTTGAACAAAACCAGGCTTCTTCTGAGAAAAGAAAAATGTAGGTGCCGTGATTAACATGTGTACAATGCAAAGCTAGCAAAGTACTATAGGTAGCGCCAACGAACTTTACAATAATCTGGACCTCTCAACTTTTTATAACTCAAAATGAATGAAAGCAATCGGGCTGACATTTCTATAATTTGGGAAGAGTCCACCAGGAAATAGGTGTGGAAATTTGCAGCCAATTTGCTCAAGGTCATTTTGAGTTACGAAGAGGTCAGAGATCGAGATAACTGTCCAGTTCGTTTGCGCTACCTATAATGAAGACGAGCGATATAGCGAAGCAACACAGAACATAATTATTCAATGAACGACTTTAGGTGCATTTATAACAGCTTACTGATCCAGTGAAAGTGTCGTACAGTAGTACAGTACAATTATTACGAGGGTCAGTTTTTTTGTTTTTATCATTTCTGAGGATCATTATCACTGTTATCAGAAACTAGACTGAAAAAAAAATGAAATTTGAGGAAATATTTAATCTTTTAAGTCTACTTCATAAGCTGCCAGACCAGTGCTGCCAGTATATTATGGTGGAAATAGTGTTCATGTAACACTGGCTTAAGAAGAGGTTTGGTTTTTCTGGACCTCCTCCTCCCACATGTTTAGCCCCATTAGTTTGGCGATTATATGACCTTTTGTGCCATTAACCCAGCAAATGCCATAGGCCTCACGGAAGTACAAAGGAGTACAAAGGAAATCAAGCAACAACAGGTCTAGTGACCCTTCTAGGCTGCTTGTCCTCCAAAACACTGCGGATCAAGTGTCCAAACTGGTTTAGAGTGGGTAAGGGAACATTGGAAAGGGAACTACTGCCCTGGAACTAATGTCCGTGGCAGGATTAGGAAGTTAGTAGGGGACAGATGGGCTAGTAACTGAGGGGAGGATAAAATAAAGTTATTCATTTACAAACGCAGTCAGTCGCGGGTTTGATGCGAGATATTTGTCTAGGCGAAGTTTAAATGAATCAACGGTGCTGCAGTCTATGACATCTCAGGGAAGCCCATTCCATAAGTTGACAACTCGATTGAAGGAGAAATTCTTAGCTTCGTGTGAGTTAAAAGATTTACCAATAATTTTGCAACCGTTTCCCCGCGTGTAATTAGATTGGTCGATAGTGAAGTACTTACTACAGTTCATATTGTCAATGCCTTTGATGATTTTGAACACTTGAATTAAGTCGCCTCTTAATCTGCGCTGGGTTAAAGGAAATAGATTTAATTCTCTAAGACGCTCCTCGTATGGTTTGTTCTTTAGGCTAGGTATCATTTTGGTAACTCTACATTGAACTCGTTCTAGCTTGTCTATATCTTTTTGGTAATAAGGGCACCATGATTGAACGCAGTATTCCAGAAGAGGGCGGACTAAGGAATTGTAAAGGGTTAGGATAATGTCTTTGGATTTATGCTCAAATGACCTGCCTATAAAGCCAATTATTTGTTTTGCCTTCTTAACAACTTCTGAACATTGTTGACTCGGTTTTAGGTCACTCGATATTGTTACTCCCAGATCGGTATCTGTATAGGGAATGTGATAGGCCTCACGGAAGCGAGCTTATGAATATGTACCCCAAAAACGCACCACAGGCACTCAAATGGGTGCAATATGTGATTAGGTGGTATAATCACTCTCTAGTACCTCCTTCCTCTCCCCTACATGTGTCCCCCCCCCCTCTTCTCTCTCTCTTCCATTCTTTCTCCTCCCACTTCCCCCCTCCTTAATTATTGGCTATTTTCCTTCTATTTTCTCCATTGCTCCCTTTCCCTTCATGAAATAGGATGAGTCATGGTCTCCCACACTTCCTTGTCACCTGCACATTCGCGGATGACAAATGGAAGGCTCACTTTGCCTCGAGCAGGCCCAGGAAGCACACCTATTTTCCACTCTCTCTCTTACCTTCCTCCAACATCACCCGCCACACATTTACGTTTTTCACTAGATATTTGCTGTTTACACCTATTTTCTGGTCTTCACTGTTCATATGTTCGTCATATAAGTAAAATATATGCACATGGAGCAGAAATAATGCTTTATCTGGTAGGCCCTATATATGAAAAATTCTGTCAGAATCGAAGTTTTTTTTTATCGCATACGCAGGCTTTTAAAAAAACATCAATGGTGGCTTCTCGTGTTAAGGTGTCGATAATTTTCCTGGTGAGCGATGGCGAGCCTGTATTTTAGGAGGAACCAGCCATTGGCCGGGACATTATTCTACCGAAAAATGTACAAATCAATCTCTAAACATTGGTCTTGGGTTATTTATTAAAGCTTGATGGTGGTCTTGGAAGGAAACTAAAAATAATACATAAATAAAAAATATATGAACATATATATTCTGTATAGTATATACAAATAAATACACATCTTCCCTTAAAGCAGGTGTTTGTGACAATGTATAAAGAGACAAAGCACCAAGGGGCATATCGAGTGTGGGGCCAAATGATGACAAATTGCCAAAACATTCTGTTCAAATAAATTTGGAATGTGTTCCGCCTTCTATACGGAAGAGAGTGAATATTAATGTGATATATAATATAAGTGATTATTTCTTTAATTAGTAGAATGAGAACAGGGTAGGCGAAGTATGTGGAAAGCAAATGGGTAGAAGTATATATACTGTATACAGTATAGGCCTACAGAAGTTTATATATATATATATATATATATATATATATATATATATATATATATATATATATATATATATACACAGTATATACTGTATATATACGCCTAGGCCAGGATTCGAACCGCAGTCAAGCGGAATGACTTCCCACACTTAAACCCATTAGACCACGGCGTTATAAAAGCTAACCAACCTTTTCCCATTTACATAATATTATAGGAGAAAGGAAATCATACTTGGAGAAAGTTCATTCCATACCATTTGGTATGGAATCTATAGGAATGAATACTCTGGACTCCCATACTGTCTTCCTAAACTGATTAAAATCTTCTATGGATGGCCAAAATAAAGTGAAAAAGGCATATTCGTGCCGAAGGGGTTATTATATATATCCATTTTGCCATCAGCTGTATTCCTCCCCCTCATCCCTCCCTCCGTGCAGAAAGAGGCCCAATTTAAGTGAGCGAGTGACACTTAACTTTGACAGCCAATACAGTTGAAAATCCTGCGAGGGGGAGAAGAGTGGGGCCGGAGGTGGAGAGGAAGGGGAGAGAGAGAAACAAAAGATATGTGAAAGAGAGAGAGAGAAAGGGAGTGTGTGTGAGGGAGTGTGTGAAAGAGAGAAAGAGAGGGAGTGTGTGAAAGAGAGAGAGAGAGAGAGCGCGCTACAAAGGATGTCTATGGTTCTATTATTATATATATAATCATTTAACGCTTCGTAGAAAAAATCTAGCAACTTGGTTGGACAGTATCGGTGTCGCATAAATCCTTGTTTGGAATCCATAATTATATTGTTGATTTTTAAGTATTCAGATGTCCCATTTACTAGTACCGCTTCTAGCAGTGTTACCATTCTGTGAGTACTGCTCTATATTCTAATAATTCATTGACAATGTCCGTCAAGACATGCACCCCTTGATCGCACCATTCTAGGCGGGGGCAAGTGGGAAGGGGTGTGTGGTACACACAACTTTAACGCATTTGGTTTCTTGATTTAATTTGATATTTCCTCTTTGATACATTTAGTTACATAGAGAACTTCACCTGTATTGCCAAACCTGGATATGACATGTCAGCGACGTCTTTTGTTAAAATAGAGGCTATATAGCCGAGTAAATATTTCGCTATTTCAAAATCAGACCTGGGTTTGGTCTGTTGGATCCATTAAGGTTCCAATGCAACTTATGAATAATCTCCGGTGACAGGTCAGTTGAACCAGTGCCACTTCAACCAGTGCCACTTTAACCATTGCTAACTCAACCAGTGGCCACTTCAACCAGTGACCATTTCAAACAGTGACCATTTCAACCAGTAGCTAGGTTAGGTTAGGTTAGGTTAGGTTAGGTTAGGTTACTGGTTAAAATGGTCACTGGTTGAAATGGTCACTGGTTGGAGTGGCCACTGGTTGAGTTAGCAGTGGTAGCAGTTAAAGTGGCACTGGTTGAAGTGGCACTGGTTCAACTGACCTGGAACCATAATCTCCTACTGTTCAAGTAGTATATTAAAAAACGCTTTGGAATTTTCTGTAAAGAATGATGTAGTATTTTTAATCCGCTTGGGAAATTAGTATATCATATACTTAAATTGCTTCAAACTCAGTGTGTCCAGGCATTTTGGCTCGAACGTCCCTTGATTTTGGCCCTGTCACTCTTTCAACTATGGGGGAGGCACTCGCTATAGGCAGTTATGCCTTTTGCCTCCCTCAATCACATAGGGAAAAAAAAATATATATATATATATATACCGGTATATATATATAGAGAGAGAGAGTGTGTATGAGATGGAGATGGAGATGCAGGTGTGGGTGTGTTCGTTCTCCTGCACAGTAACATGAACGAGTGACTCAGGGTGATGGATGATGATGATGATCGTAGCGAAGGACGAGGCTGGGATGGAAGGAAGGGGGGGGGGGGTAAAGAATGGGTACAAGCGAGAGAGAGAGAGATAGGGATAGGTGGGGGGGGGGGGAGTGAGGGAGATAGGAAAGACGATAAAGGTGATATCGGGAAATGAGAGTGGGAGAGAAGAAGGATCAAGGTTAGTATAAGATATGGAGAGAGAGAGAGAGAGAGAGAGAGAGAGATCCCTTTAAGTATTAATGGGAGGGGATTCTGTCTCTCCTTCTCCCTCATTCTTAGCCCCATTTGTTTCGAGATTTTAAGATACTGGCGCCATTAGTTTTACGACCTTTCGTGCCATTCAGGTGTCGATTTGTTTATCTTAAAATGGACTTTGGGGGTATTCTCTTTAAGCTTGATGGAGGTCTAGAGAGGAAACTAAAAAAAATATATAATTATATATAAATACATAAATTAATAAATTAACAAATTAATAAATTAATAAATATCTCCACTTATTAATATATGCAGTCTTGTTTGTCTCTGTTGGCTTTTCTCTCTCTACCTCTCTTCCCACTTTTTTTTTTTGTTTTTTTTTTTTTTACTTCGTCCTGTTATGTTCTCAATTATAACCAGCTCAAGTCTTATGTACCCCTTTATTTTAATTTATTTTCATTTCACTTCATTATCTTCTGTTCCTGCCTACTTACTGCCTTGTCCACCTCTCTCTCCCCCATCTCTCTTAACCCATTTAGTACCGGGGACGTCCTTTTCATCTTATTCTGGCGACTATTAGACGATTTTATTCAGCTTGGGAAGGACCTCTAGCAATGATAAGGCTACAAACTATCTCAAGCAACCCTTTTAACTAACACAGGTCCTTCCCAAGCTGCATAATATCGTCTAAATATAGCTAGAATAAAATATAGCATGTCGCTGGTACGCAAAAGGTTAAGGAGAGATTTGTGTTTATTTGTTCATTTATTTATTTAGTTGTTACTTTCTTAAATTTCATCTCAAAATATCCATCAATTTAAAAAAATACCCTCTAGAGTCTAGACCCCCTTTGAGATACATTTTTACATCTTATCGGTAGAAAATTGTCCGGGCTAGTTTATCCTAAACTACAGGCTCGCTATCGCTCACCAAGCAATAATAGACACCTAAATGGCACAAAAGGTCTTAATATCGTCAAACTAATGGACCGAACGTCTTAATAATTTCATAACTAATGGGGCTAAACATGAGGAAGAAGGGGATCCAGAATCTCGAACCTCCCTTATTAAACTTTTGCTTTCAAAGACCTATTTCTCTCTCTCTCTCTCTCTCTCTCTCTCTCTCTCTCTCTCTCTCTCTCTCTTTTCTTATCTATCTTCCGGCCCAGCTCCCTCCTTATCCCCCCCCCCCTTTGCTCTACCTCTTCTTTATTATTTTATTCCCCCCACCCCTCTCTTTGTTCTAACCTCTTCTATATTCCTCCTTCCTCCACCTTACACCCCCCCCCACCACCACCACCACTTTGTTCTAATCTCTTCTCTATTCCTTCCTCCTTTTTTGATCCACCCTTTTCTCCCTCCATCGCTCAGTGTCTCTCTTATCTCCTCATTCCCTCATTCTCCCCCCCCCCCCTCTTTTTGCTCTAGCCTCTTCTATATTCCTTCCTCCTTTTTATCCCCCCTTTTCTCCCTTGATCTCTCAGTGTCTCTTTTCATATCTCTCTTTCTCCGACCAAGCTCTCTCCACTCTATATTCACCTATATTCCCCTTTTCCTCTAGCCTCTTTCTATATTCCTTCCTCCTGTTTATCCACCCTCTTCTATCTCCATCTCTCAGTGTCTCTCTTTCCTTATCTCTCATCCGGCCCAGCTCTCTCCCCTCTTTACTCTCTCTCTCTCTCTCTCTCTCTCTCTCTTTGCTCTAGCCTCTTTCTATATTCCTTCCTCCTCTTTATCCACCCTTTCTCCCTCCATCTCTCAGTGTGTCTCTTTCCTTATCTCTCTTCCGGCCCAGCTCCCTCCTCCCTCCTCATTCTTTCCCTCAGCGGCCCTCATTTTTCCTGCGGCGACAGACCAGATTGTCATTAGTCATTTTGGACCACTCTTCTTCCTCTGGTCCTTCCTCCCTTTCTCTCCTTCCTCCCATGGTTTAGTACCCCAAACCCCCTCACGTGCTCTCACACACACACACGCACACACGCACGCACGCACACATAAGAAAACACACACACACACACTCTCTCTCCCACACACACGCACACATAAGAAAACACACACACACACACACTCTCTCTCCCACACACACACACACACAAACAAACACACTCATAAACACACACATATTCACTCTCTCTCTCTCTCTCTCTCTCTCTCTCCAACATCTCCTTATCCCACTGACCTACTTTCCTCTTCAAATCTCTCTCTCTCTCTCTCGTACTCCTAAAATTGAGCCCTTACTGCCTCCCTATCTCCATATTGCCTCTCATCAAATTTTAGGGGGGATGGTTATCTTTTTGGTCAATTTTGTTTATGTATTTATTATTTTTCTAGTTTTCTCCCTAAACCTCCATCAAACTTTAAAAAGGAAAAACACAAAATACAGGATTCCCCTTCAAGATATATCTGTAATTTGTTCGGTAGAAAAATTACCTGGCCGAAGGCCGGTTCCTCCTTAATTACAGGCTTGCTATCGCTCGCCAGGAAAAAATCGACACCTAAATGACACGAAAAGTCTCAATATTGACAAAGACATGGGGCGAAAGGTCTTAAAATCGCCAAAACTAGTGGGCCGAACGTCTTAAAATGTTAAAGCTAATGGGGCTAAAGATAAGGAAAAAGAGGGACCAAAAAAACCGACCCATCTCCCTCTAACTCCGTTCTCGTTCTTTGCAATATATTTAATCTCCAGCCAACTTTTTACATCTACCCCTCCTCCTCATCTCTCTCCTTACCTCCTCTACCTCGTCTGAATCAACTCGTCTTGCTTTCTTTATTCCCTATGTAAAAATCTTCTTTGGTTATTCATATGTTGTCATTTTCCCCATAGATATTATTTATGATCATATGTATTCTATCCTACAATGCATAGTGTTTTATCATTTGAAAATTAATTGATATTGTTCATGTCTTGCTCTTCAGACAAGCCTATCAGCATCATTACGCAAACGTTTGTTATAGGGATGCATAGAGGACAGTAATCAAATTAATAATGGCAAAGTATAAGTACCCACGAAGTACGTATGAGAGAGAGAGAGAGAGAGAGAGAGAGAGAGAGAGAGAGAGAGAGAGAGAGAGAGAGAGAGAGAGACAGAGATAGAGATAGAGAGCGAGAGAGTAGGGGATTCGAGCTCATAAAAAAAGGACAGCTGGTAGAAATCCGGTATAATTGACAGCTCATTATATCTGACAGAAAGACAGGTGCAGGGTGCTCAAAACACTACCTTTATTATCTCCTCTAGTTCTGAGGGTCTGCACTACTATTTCTATATATAGCTTATATAAAGTGGGTTCAATCATTACGAAAATGGTTAAAAGGGAAGGGTTTATTATTTTGGTTGATTTATTCATATATTTATTATTTGTTTTAGTTTCCTCCCTAGACCTCCATCAAACTTTAAACAAAAATCCATTTCATTCCCCTTCTAGATAATTTTGTACATTTTTCGGTAGAAAAATGTTCCGGTCGAAGGTCGGTTCTTCCAAAAATTTCAGGCTCACTATCGTTCGGCAGGGAAAAAATCGACACCTAAATAGCATGAAAGGTCTTAATATTAACAAAATAATGGGGTGAAAGGTCTTAAAATCGACAAGGGTAAGCACCTTAAAATCTGAAAACTAATGGGGCTAAACATAAGGGAGAAGGGGGTTTAGAAAAACGACCCATCTCCCCTTAAACCTTAAACCTCAACTGTAGACAGAGAAACCGATCTGGGAGTAACAATATCAAGTAACCTAAAACCGAGTCAACAATGTTCAGAAGTTGTTAAGAAGGCAAACAAAATAATTGGCTTTATAGGCAGGTCATTTGAGCATAAATCCAAAGAAGTTATCCTAACTCTTTACAATTCCTTAGTCCGCCCTCTTCTGGAATACTGCGTTCAATCCTGGTGCCATTATTACCAAAAAGATATAGACAAGCTAGAACGAGTTCAACGTAGAGTTACCCAAAATAATACCTAGCCTAAAGAACAAACCATACGAAGAGCGTCTTAGAGAATTAAATTTATTTCCTTTAACCCAGCGCAGATTAAGAGGCGACTTAATTCAAGTGTTCAAAATCATCAAAGGCATCGTCAATATGAACTGTAGTAAGTACTTCACTATCGACCAATCTAATTACACGCGGGGAAACGGTTGCAAAATTATTGGTAAAACTTTTAACTCACATGAATCTAAGAATTTCTTCTTCAATCGAGTTGTCAACTTGTGGAATGGGCTTCCCCGAGACATTATAGACTGCAGCACCGTTGATTCTTTTAAACTTCGCCTAGACAAATATCTTGCCTCAAACCCGCGACTGACTGCGTTTGTAAATGAATAACTTTAATTTATTCCCCCCTCAGATTCATCAAGGATTATTGCGGTTATACATGTATATTACTAAGACGTTACTCTCTTTTTCCCAGATATACGAAAGATCACTTATAACTGTGTTATGTTACTAACCCATCTGTCCCCTACTAACTTCCTAATCCTGTCACGGACATTAGTTCCAGGGCAGTAGTTCCCTTCCCAATTGTCCCTTACCCACTCTTAAGCCACTATCGGACACTTGATCCTCAGTGTTGAGTGGTACTTGAAAAGTAGACAGAATGGATAAAAAACACCATCTGAGGAAGAGCACTTTATTGACAACGTTTCGAGTGACCTGATGTTCTTCGAAACGTTGTCAATAAAGTGCTCTTCCTCAGATGGTGTTTTTTATCCATTTTGATCCTCAGTGTTTTGGAGGACAAGCAGCCTAGAGGGGTCACTAGACCTATTGTTGCTTGATTTCCTTTGTACTCCTTTGTACTCTCCCACCCATCCCCTAGAACCCCCAGGGTGACTTATGCAAATATAATTGCCATAGTAAGTCTATAGAAAGCAAACTTGAATTAATGTTACTTACTCATAGGGGACATTCAATTGGTTTAGTTATAATTGTTGCTTTATTTATTCCATCCTTATGATTTTTACATTGCGTCATATTCAACTTCGTGGGTACAAACATGATATTAAGGGAGCCCACCTCGCTTTTTTTTCTCTGTGTCTCTCTCTCTCTCTCTCTCTCTCTCTCTCTCTCTCTCTCTCTCTCTCTCTCTCTCTCTTTGGCTTGTATCCATTCGGCCCCATTCAGCCTACTGTTTTAAGACGTTTACCCCCATCCAGGTGTCAATATTTTCCTGGCGAGCGGTAGCGAGCCAGCATATATATATATTTGTTTTGACAGCAAGCTAAATTTATACATTTTTCGATAGAGAAATGTCTCTGGCGAAGCCGGATTTCTCCATAGAATGCTGGCTCGCTATCGCTCGTCAGGAAGATATTGACACCTGGATGGGGATAAACGTCTTAAAACATTTGGCTGAATGGGGCCGAATGGATACAATCCAGGGAAAGAGAGAACATGAGAGAAAGATGAACAAAGCCGGTGAAATACATTATGGGCTTGTAATGCATGAAGATTATGAATTATGTTGACTTGAATTAATGTAAATATGTGTACATGATATATTAAGATACATGATGATATTCTTGAAACTCGAATATGTGTTATAGAAAGTAAGTGTGTGTGTGTTTGTGTGTGTGTGTGTGTGCTTGTGTATGTGTATGTGTGTGTGTGTGCGTGTGTGTGTGCGTATGTGTGTGTGTGTGCGCGTATGTGTGTGTGTGTGTGTGTATGTGAACATATAGCAGATCTGATGGAACAAGACAATGATATGAAACTGCTGTTTACCAAACCCAGCACATCCGGTTACAAAACTGCCGTTGTCTCTGTATCGCCACGCATCAGGAAAGCAATTGAGAACAATGGAAACCGTGTATACTTACATCTTTCGCGGTGTAGGGTGTATGATCACTACTGGGTGCAACGATGTGGTAATTGCATCGGATATGGCCATAAAACAACTCACTGCCATGCAAAGGAGCCAATTTGTGGCCACTGCACTCAGAAGCACATGTCCGATAACTGCACAAACAAGGAACGGCTGATTTGTCATCACTGCACAGTCAGCGGAAGAGAGGAAACTGGACATTCCTCGTTCAATACGAAATGCCCAACATTCATATCAGCCAAGCTCAGTGTCATTCGCCGAACGATGCGCTGGGTGGATGAAGGAACAGAAGCAATCACAAAAAACTAGGTCTAACTAATAGCACCAATGAAACACATGTTAAACATTTGAAAAATGCACAAAGTGTTACAAATACACAAGAGCAGAAAAATATAAAAAAGAAACACACGGAGGCAAGGATGCAAACAATAATATGCTGCAATATTGAGGGCCTGATGCCGAGAAAAAAAACGACATAAGACTAAAATGTTAGAAGAAATAGGTTTTGAGTATAATAGTGCTCTAATTTGTATCACAGAATCCCATCTTCGAAGTGAAATAAGAGATGCCGAAGTAAAAATCGAAGGCTATGAAATTTATCGTGCTGATAGAGCGAACGACAGAAAAAAAGGAGGAGTACTGATATACATACGCCAAGACATAGCGAAAGAAGCAAAAATGATAGCTGCAGGCTCTAATGGAGAGATAGAATACGTTATTGTATATATCAAGAAGTGGAAAATGATACTAGCTACTGTATACAGACCACCAAGATGCTCAACAGAAAACATGTCAGAGGTTATCAAAACTATCGAGTCAGAAGTAGGAAAACTGGGAAATCCCGAACCTACAATAGTGATTAATGGGGATTTCAATTTACCAAATATACAGTGGAATGAGTCAACTATATATGGGGGAACATCAGAAGACCGATCACAAGCTAATATACTATTCAAAATGATGGAAGACTTAATGCTGAAACAGATAATACATTTAGCAACAAGAAGAAACAATATTTTGGACATATTTCTCACCAACGATGAAGAAATTATAAGCGACATAAGACTCGAAGAGACAGATATCTCAGATCACCGACTTATGGTGATTGAAACAACATTGCAAGCAAGTCGAGAACCACAAAAATCTATGGCGAACACAAAAGACTTCCGATCCTTAAATTTTTTCCAGGATGACATAGATTGGAAAACCATCAACAATGAAATATCCAATACGGATTGGCATGGAGAGATGGAAGGACGGACAAGCACCGAGATGTACCAACATTTTAGTTCCAAGCTCCTGAACATGTGTAGCGAATATCCCAAGTAAGAGACAACCACGAGAATACACAATCCCAAGAGAGAGGAAAATACTGATGAGGAAGAGGACAAAATTAAATAAACGATTAGTGGAAAGCGAAGAAGAGAATATGATAAAGCAAAAATTAGCACGTATCGAAAGAGACCTCGCACAGTCGTACGACAGAGAAGCAAAATCTGAAGAACGGAGAGCTGTGGACAACATTGACAAGAACCCAAAATACTTTTTAAGTATGCCAAGAAAAAAACAAGCATGCGAACAACCATAGGACCACTCAAGTACAATGGATACCTCACCAGTGATCCACAAAAAATGAGCGAAGCCCTTAACCACCAGTATGTGTCTGCATTTAGTACACCAAAACTAGATACAGTGAATCAGTGGCATACAACAACACCGCCCGCAGAATCACAATTGAGCGATGTAGAGTTCGATAGGACAGATATAGAGACATCCATACGAGAAATCAACACATATGCCGCTGCAGGACCAGACTGTATACCAGCAATACTCATGAAGCAGTGTGCCTCCATTATATCCAAAACCACTGCACATGATATGGAGAAAGTCCATGGATACTGGGGAAATACCTAGTCTCTTAAAAACACGGACAAATATCACCCATCTATAAAAGTGGGCCGAGAACGGAACCAAAAAATTATAGACCGGTGGCTCTTACTTCACACGTAATTAAAATATTCGAGAGGATAGTTGTAAAAAAAGTAACCAAATATCTGGAGGAACAATCGCTTTATAACAAAGGTCAACACGGATTTAGAAGCGGAAGATCGTGCGTGTCGCAGCTTCTTCAACACACGGATGGATATTTTGAGTGCTATAGAAGATGGAGATGGTGCAGATGCAATCTACCTGGACTTCTCTAAAGCTTTCGACAAGGTTGACCACTCGATCTTATTGCAAAAACTGGAACATATTGGGATTAGAGGTAGGCTACACAAGTGGATCGGGAGCTTTATCACTAATAGAAGTCAATCGGTAATGGTCGAAGGAAGCGAATCCAAGAAGTCGGAAGTGAGAAGTGGTGTGGCACAGGGGTCGGTGATTGGCCCCTTGCTTTTCCTCATATATATCAGTGATATCGACCAGAGTATACAGTACTGTAAAACAACCTCATTCGCAGACGACACTCGACTCCTGGGCATTGTGAGAAGAGAAGATGATTATAAAATGATACAAGATGACCTGAAGACGATATATAACATGGGCAGAAATGAATAATATGATATTCAATAGCACAAAATTCGAGTTATTGAGATATCGACACCCGAAGCAGGAAGTGGCCGACAAGGACTATACAACACCAGAAGGAGGAATTATAATCCAAAGCAACCACTTGCGGGATCTGGGAATAACAATAAGCGACGACGCTAGGTACGACCATCATATTGATAATACTGTAGCGAAGGCTAGAAAGAATATGGGATGGATTTTTAGAACATTCAAAACAAGAGAACCACGTGCGTTAATGGTATTATTCAGGGCCCTGATACTACCATTGGTTGAATACTGCTGCCAGTTATGGAACCCCACAAACATCGGCCAAATCAGAAAACTGGAGGCAGTACAACGAACGTACACGGCCCGAATCGAAGGACTGAACAACATGGACTACTGGCAGAGACTACAGCATTTAGACATGTACTCATTGGAGAGAAGAAGGGAGAGATATGTAGCAATGTACGTGTGGAAAATAATTAACGAAATGATACCAAATCTGGAAAACGAAGATGAAATTAGGACGACATACAGCAGTAGACGAGGAAAATTGTGCACTATTCCGCGTTTAGTGAGAACAAGGATGAGCTACAAACCTTGAAAGAGAATTCATTGGCTGTACACGGTCCAAGGATATATAACTGTCTCCCCAAGCAACTAAGAGAACACACAGGCTCTCTCTTAAGTTTCAAGACTGGATTGGACAAATTTCTACGAACAATACCCGACAAACCATCGCTGCCACACTATTACCAAACGTCCGACGGAAACAGCCTGCTACATCAAACCAGAACGAGGAACTACTGAGGGCGGCGCACCAGCGTGGCCCAGGACTTCGGTCCTAAACTACAATCCAGGAATCCAGGAATCCAGGTGTGTGCTTGTGTATGTGTGTGTGTGTGCGTATGTGTGTGTGTGTATGTGTGTGCTTGTGTATGTGTGTGTGTGCGTATGTGTGTGCTTGTGTGTGTGTGTGTGCGTATGTGTGTGCGCGTGTGTGTGTGTGTGTTAAAACATTCGGGTGCCGTTTCCAATATTGGTGGTATTGGCAATATGAACTATTGTCCACGAGGGTGATTACAACCTTTCATGGCCTGTGCTATTAAGGGAGCCCACCTCGCTTTTGTTTTATCTCTCTCTCCCTCTCTCTTTGGCTTGTATCCATTCGGCCCCATTCAGCCCCATTCAGCCTACTGTTTTAAGACGTTTACCACCATCCATTTGTCAATATTTTCCTGGCGAGCGGTAGCGAGTCAGCATATATATTACTGTATATTTTTTTTACAGCAAGCTAAATTTGTACATTTTTCGATAGAAAAAGGTCTCCGGCGAAGCGAGATTTATCCATGCAATGATGACTCGCTATCGCTCGCCAAGAAGAAATCGACACCTGGATGGGGATAAATGTCTTAAAACAGTTGGCTGAATGGGGCCGAATGGATACAAGCCAGAGAAATAGAGAAAAGATAAATAAGGCAGGTAACCCCCTTAAACTGTCTAATAATTCTGTGGAACTAATTATGTTTGATATCTTCAAGTTGGTTTCTTGATTTTAATTTCTGAGACGGAAACTCGACACATTATTTATCCATTCAATATTTTAATTTATCATTGAACCACGATATTTGTTTCCATTGTATTAAATATGTTTAGAGTAATTGATGTGTAAGTTCCCTTTTACTAGCTTGTACGGTGTTGTATAATTAATATACATTATTAATATCGTTCCCAACATCAAACACCTCCCAATTAAATTAATGAAAGCATGTGATCCTCCCGGGATTCGAACCTGGGTTACCAAATACAGATCTTGAACACTCTAACCTTTACACCATCAAGACAGTTAAAGGTTAAGTACATGACTACAATTTGATATGCATTTATCGAATACTGGATTTCGATCTAATAATAATGTACTGGACCCAACTGCACACTGAATAGCGTAAGTAATGTTTAAGGGGAGATTTCCACTTGAGGGAGTTTTTTCTTTACCCCTTTCTCCCTTATGTTTAGCCCCATTGCTTTTGAAGTTTTAAGACGTTCGCCCCATTAGTTTGGCGATTTTAAGAAGTTCCACCCCATTTATGTCACTTTTAAGACCTTTCGTCCCATTTAGGTGTCGATTTTTTCCTGGCGAGCGATAGCGAGCCTGTAATTTAAGAGGAACCGGCCTTCGGCCGGGGCATTTTCTACCGAAAAATATACAAATTTATCTTGAAAGGGGGTCAAGGGGGTGTAATTTCAAGCTTGATGGAAGTCTAGGAAACACACTAAAAACCTCCCCTTAAGTGGATGGATAGAACAATTTATGGGGCACAGATCTCTAAGGACCGACCTCGCTATGAAATGTTCCTAAACCTACAGCAATAATCTAAATATTTATTTCACTCCCAACACCAAACTCCTCCCAATGAAATTTATGAAAGCATGTGATCCTCCAGGGATTCGAACCTGGGTTACCACATACAGATCTTACACACTATAACCATTACATAAGAGTTGGTACACACTTAATTATGTTAAACGTGTTAATTGTAAATACACGTCAATCTACGTACTTGTGGTACAGATATTGTTAGTGTAAACAAGTTAATTACCTTAGTGTTGCTCACAGATTAAATTCATACCCAATTCCTTGTTTTACTATATAATTAGTTGTTAAAGCATACATAATAATAATAATAATAATAATAAT
Organism: Paralithodes platypus; assembly: GCA_032716605.1. Lineage (NCBI taxonomy): Eukaryota > Metazoa > Arthropoda > Malacostraca > Decapoda > Lithodidae > Paralithodes > Paralithodes platypus. The sequence continues at coordinate 16,060,749 of CM064487.1, read as the reverse complement.
AATAATAATAATAATAATAATAATGCGGAAACTAAATAGTGTTAGATTGCAACTTATACATCTAGAAAAACAACAGCTAAAGAAGGAAATGGTAGATAATTATGAAGTTTGTGGTATGTGTTCATTCCTCTACTGCAACCATTCCCATCCTTGGTGAGGATATGTGGATGGTAGGCGGCTCTGTACTGGCTGAATGATTGAGGCTGTATGTCTTATAAGCTGTTATTGGTTATTATCAGAGGGGAGGGCCGGAGGGGGGAGAGAGGTAGGGGAGGCAGGTAGGGAGGGTAAGGGGAAGGGAGAGGAGCAGAGAGTTACACAGATACTCAGACCTCACAGACCTTGTGGTCCCTACTAGGTGGGTCGGCCTAAATAACTACTAGAAACGGACAGTTTATAGTAGAAGAGAGAATAAATGGGGAGAGGGAGATGATAAGGATGAATGTTTGAAGGAAGATGGATTTTGGTAGAGAAAGGAGGAGGATTGATGAAAGGTATACAGTAGGAACACATAAATGGGGAGGGAGAGGAGATTAATTTAGGGAAGAGAAAGATCAAGAGGCAGAGGGAGTAGATAGGGAGTTGAGGGTCTAGGGAGTAAAATGAAGGGAGGCAGAAAGAGGGTAGGAGGGGGGGGGGGTGAAGAATACGTGGGAATTAAGAGGGGGTGGGGAGAAAGAGGCAAAGACAAAAGTATTGTGAGAGGATTTGATGTAGGGGACACGGGGAGGGGTGGAGAAAAAGAGTTGAGGTCGATTTTGGGAAGACGGGTTTACGGGATTAAAGAAAGTTGACTGAAATAAAAGGAGAGGAGCTGGTGTGGATAATCGGAATAAGGGAATAATGAGGAGGTAGGGAGACTGGAAGGAGGTGGAGTGAGGCAGAGAAAAATCCATGGGTGGAAGGAATTAAGGAATAAGCCTAATAAGCTAAAGCAAGTTTGTCTATTTGTAACCAGAATAGGATGAAAACTAGGTCATCGTGTTGAAAAGGTTAAATATCAACTTCAGAAAGGGATATAAGCAGTAGTGTAACCTTCGATGCTTAAAAGTGAAAATTACGATTATAACAGTAACGTATGATAGCCTACCGCGTTTTATAAATCTTTGGGAATCCGTTTTTTTTTTACAAATAAAGCTTAAATGACTATGTATCTATATAAAACAATGTCGCTTATAATTTGTTTTTAATCTCTTTGTGTAAGAAGTATTAATAATACTTCCTACAACACTGTTTGTCAGACCCTGTAATTTACGATAAAGCTTTCAGTGAGAATATACCTTTTGCTTGTGTGAAAGTTAGCTTGGTTTAATTTGCTCATCGATCTTTCTTCTCTAAGAGTGTTATCTGGGTATCTGTGTTAATTTGAGCCAAACTGTAAACAAACAAAAACTTAATATTAACAAAAATGGTACACTTTAACAGTGCTCTTCGGTTTATTCATCAATGGTAGAACACATAAACTATTAGAACACTGTTAATGTGTACCTTTTTTTCTTACAATTTAGTATTCATTTTTACAGAGTACCATAGAAAAATATAAGTAGATTGGTGTTGTTCTCTTATATAAACACTTCTTTATGTTCACATGGGGTAGCCTGCACGAAGTCAAAATGTTTCTTTGCTACTTACGGCTAAAATGTGTAAAATATCTATAAACTATGCTATTTTCCATTTGTTTTCGAATGTGTGCATCAAATCGGAAAATTAAGTTAAGGATAATCGATTAACACTATCTAATCTGAATATCTTGTGGGTTATTATAATGTTTTGTTCAATTATTATGGAGGATTTTGCTTTCTTTTGTCATTTTCAAGCAATGTATTTAAGTTTGTCCCCTAAGCTAACAAAAACGCCTTCCCAGACTTCCATCAAATTTACATTGTCCATCCAAACCCGCTTCAAGATATTTTTTTTTTTACATTTTTGGCAAGACAGTCTGTAGACCAAAGGCCATTTTCTTTCAAGTGACAGGCTCCTCTCACTCGCCCAGAAAATAAAATCTACACTTGAATGAGGTGAAGTGCCAAGCTAATGGGGTGAAGCGTCTATAATCTCCAAACTAAAGGAGCAACACAGGGGAACCAAGATCCCCCCCCCCCCCCCTCTCCTCTCCCTCGAGTCAACTAGGGTTAATGGAGGTAGCAGTGAGGGAAATGTCGAGGTTAGTGGGAAAGTATGTGTTGGGTAGCTGGGGAGGCACTCAGTTGGGCTGGTTGTAATTACTTGGACTTGTACGGTGGTTCGAGGGCACGGTGTCTGATATATAGGGCTAGCTTCATTTATGTATAGTGAGAGAGAGAGAAAAAAAGTGTGAGAGTGAGAGTAAGAGAGTGAGAGGGACTGAGAACGAGAATCAGTAATGCTGTTCGGAGAAGCCTGCCAACGTCGTTTTCCAAAGTTTTGCTTTAGAGATCCATAGAAAACGGTAATCAAATCGCTAAATATAGGTAGTAAAGCCATAAAGTGTGTGAGAGAGAGAGAGAGAGAGAGAGAGAGAGTATTAGAGAGTAGGGAAATTGGCAAGAGCAATGTGGGTTAAGAAGAGGCAATATAAGTGGTAATCGAAATAAGGAGAGGAAGGATACAAGAAGATAAGTGATGACTAGAGGAATGAGAGATGAGGAAAGGGAATGAAGTAGTGGAGGAAGTAAATATAGATGGATAGTGTGCAAGGAATTGACGAGATAAAAACAGATATATGAGAATTATATGCTACTGAAGCAGAGATAAATGGCAAAGGACATAGAGAAACATAACTGGTAAATGATATTGATGACATAGATTTGAAGATACACTTTATTACCAATCTTGTCGATTGTTTGTCGAGGTAAAGAAGAGATTTTCACTTAATGGGTGTTTTTTCTCCCTCATGTTTAGCTCCATTAGTTTTGAGATTTCAAGACGTTCGTCCCATAAAAGTGTCGATTTTAAGAACTTTCGCCCCATTTCTGTTGTCAATTTTAAACTTTTCGTGTCATTCAGGTGTCGATTTTTTCCTGGCAAGTATTGGTGAGCCTGCGTTTAGGAGGAACTGGCCTTCGGCAGTGAAATGTTTCTACCATAAAATGTACATATTTATCTCGTAGAGTGTATTTTTGGTTTTAAGCTTGATGGATGTCTTGGGAAATATATAACTTCCTTTTAAATGCAAGTCTCTACGTAAAGCTCCGGAGATATGGTGTCCCGTGTGTGTGTGTGTGTTTTCTTTTTGTTTTTGTTTTTCTTAAGTGGAATGAAGACAAACATAAATAAAAATCCGTTGGATACTGGATAAACAGATTGCACTGAAAAAAAAAAAAAAAAAAAAAAAAAAGTGTGCAGATTGAAACAAATATAACTACTGTATATAACACTGGAGAATATACTGGTTTGGGAAAGTCCAAACCAAAAGAAGAGCAGGTGGCAAAAGTAGTGAATGGTGATTGACGTGTGTGAATTGACTGTCAGATCCAGATAGTGAGACACAAATGGAGATGCACACAGAAGGAATAGTACGGTTGATATAGATTGCTTTATTATATAACTATATAACTATATATATATATATAATTATATATATATATATATATATATACCGTATATATATATATAATGTATATATGTATATATATATATATATATATATATATATATATATATATATATATATATATATATATATATATGTATAAGAGAGAGAGAGAGACAGTATTATGCTCGAACGACGTCTCAGGGGAGATTTGTATTTATGTGTACAGTATATAGTTGTTCATTTATATCTATTTGTTGTATTCTGTTAATTCCTCCAGACATCTTTCAAGCTTTAACAATACGCCCTTCCAGATAAGTGTGTTCATTTTTCGGCTTGCTATCACTCCTATGTGACACAAAAGGTCTTACAATCGCCAAACTAATAGGGTTAAACATGAGGGAGTAGGGGGCCCAGAAATACCAAACTTCCCCGAAAACCTCGAGCTGTGGGGTGTACAGTAAGATGGCGACGTGTGGTTGTTGGTGTAGCTTAAGGGGAGATATCCACTTGAGGGACTTTTTTCTTTACCCCTTTCTCCCTCATGTTTAGCCCCATTGCTTTTGAGATTTTAAGACGTTCGCCCCATTAGTTTGGCAATTTTAAGACCTTTCACCCAATTTATGTCACTTTTAAGACCTTTCGTCCAATTTAGGTGTCAACTTTTTCCTGGCGAGCGATAGCGAGCCTGCAATTTAAGAGGAATCGGCCTTCGGCCGGGACATTTTTCTACCGAAAAATGTACAAATTTATCTTGAAAGGGGGTCAAGGGGGTGTAATTTCAAGCTTGATGGAAGTCTAGGAAACACACTAAAAACCTCCCCTTAATGACTGTCACGACAGGTAGAATCACGTCGTCGTAATCTCTAAGGGTTAATCCCTTCTGTACCGTCGATATCCTTGTTATTTCGTTCTGGCTGCTATTAATCGATGTTATTAAGTTTGGGAAGGATCTCAAGCAATCATAAGGCTTCGAACTATCTCAATCGACCCTCTTACCTACCACACATCCTTCCTAAGTTGCATAAAATCGACTAGATATAGCTACAATGAAGTTTAACAGACGTCGCTGGTACAGACAGGGTTAATATACTCGTGTGACGGCTTGTTAACACTTGCGAGATAAGATGACGCATTTCTTTTCTGTTTTCTGGCTATTATTAGACGATTTTATTCTGATTAGGAAGGGTGGATGCAAGTCAGAGGGTTAATTGAGAAACTCCTTACCCTTTGAATTCCCACAGATCCTTCCTAACCAGTACACAATCATCTAATGGTAGCCAGAATAAACTGTTCAAATGCGGCACAATCTTCAAGGGGTTAAGGGGGATGGGTTGTTTTTCTGGACCCCTTTATCCCTTGTATTTAGCTCCATTAGTTTTGACATTTTAAGACGTTCGGTCCATTAGTTTGGCGATTTTAACACCTTTAGCTCCATTTCGTTGTCAATTTTAAGACCTATCGTGCCATTTAGGTGTCGATTTTTCCCTGGCGAGCGATAGCGAGCCTGTAATTATATAAGGAACCGGCTTTCGGCCGGGACATTATTCTACCGAAAAAATTTACACATTTAACTTGAGGGGGGTCTAGGGGGTGTTTTTCTAAGTTTGAGGGAGGTCTAGCGAGGAATCTAAAAAATAATTAATAAATGAATTAATAGACCGAAAAAACAGCCACTAGCCCCTTAACAAAGGGTGGATGGTGTGTAGGATGTGGATGTGTGTGGATAAATAACAAAGGGTGTAGTGTGTGGATGTGTGGTAATGTATGTGGATAAATAAGAAAGGTGGAAGACTAACCCGTAACAAATGCCGTGTAGCCTCTCTAACTAGATTACCTCACAGGGGCCTCATTGGGTATTCAGACCATCCCTCCCTCCCTCCCTCCCGTCTTTACCTCCTTCCCTCCTTCCTTCCAACCCTCTTTCCCTCCTTCATACCTTCACACTCTTCTCTCTCTCTCTCTCTACCCTCTTTATCTTCTCCTCCTCCATACCTCCACACTCTTCTCTCTCTCTCTACCCTCTTTATCTTCTCCTCCTCCATACCTCCACACTCTTCTCTCTCTCTCTCTCTCTACCCTCTTTATCTTCTCCTCCTCCATACCTCCACACTCTTCTTTCTACCTCTCTATATTTCACTCTTTGCCTGTGTTCCCTCCTTCTCTCCATCCTATTGTTTTCTCCTTTCATCTTCCTTCTTCCCTCCTTCAATCGCTATAATTTTCCACATACCCCCACACTCTTCTTAAGGGGAGATAGGCCGTTTTTCTAGATCCCGTTCTCCCTCATGTTTAGCCCCATAGCAGATTTTAAGATGTTTGCCCCATTATTTTGTCGATTTTAAGACCTTTCGCCCCATTTCTTTGTCAATGTTAAGACCTTCCGTGCTATTTAGGTGTCGATTTTTTTTCCGTGCGAACGATAGTGAGCCTGTAATATTGGAAGAACCGGCCTTTGGCCGGGAAATTTTTCTACAGAAAAATTTACAAATTAATCTAGAAGGGGGATCTAATGGATGTTTTCTTAAAGTTTGATGGAGGTCTAGATAGGAAACTAAACAAATAATATATATATAAAATAATCGACCAAAAAATAAACACTTCCCTCTTAACTCTCTGTTCACGTCCCTCCCTCCCTTCCCCCTCTGTCTCTGTCTACCCTCATCAGTGGCTTCTCAGAGATATAACAGGATCACCGCGTGGACAGTGAGATTACCATATGTTTTTATTATTAAGGGGGAAGGGTTTATTTTTGGGTCGATTATTTTATATATTTTGTATTTTTTTTAGTTTCCTCCCTAGACCTCCATCAAACTTTTTAAAAACATACATTACATCCTCCTCCTAGATTAATCTTTAAAAATTACAGGCTCACTATCGTTCGCCAGGAAAAAAAATCGACACCTAAATAGCACGAAAGGTCTTAATATTGACAAATAAATGGACCGAAAGGTAATCAAATCGACAAACTAATGAGGCAAACATCTAAAATCTCAAAACAAAATGGGGCTAAACATGAGGGAGGTGGTCTAGAAATACGACCCGTCTCCCGTTATCATGAAGCGCAGCCACATCTAAGGCGCTATTCCCCCCGCTGAATACTGATAATACTACTGAATACCACCTGATTTACATAACAGAGTGGTGCGACAAGCTCCAGCCATAGACTTGCATATACTGTATTACCTGTTTCCATAGTTAGCCGGTTTATATCATTGGCATTTAAGGGAGAGGTAGTCGCTTTTTCTGGGTTCCCTTCTCCCAAATGTTTAGCATATTACCGCTCGCCAGGAAAAAATCGACACCTGGATGGGAATAAACATCTTAAAACAGTGAGCTGAACGGGGCAACCCAAAGAGAGAGAGAAAAAAAATCGAGGTGGGCCCCCTTAACACATTTTAGAAAGCTTCACTATTTTTGGCATACACTATAGAAGTCATGGATAATAAGAATTGCGTAATTGCGTTAAAAATAATAATAAATGTTTGGGTTTCTTATATACAGATGTTTTTAGACTAATTGTGTGTAACAGTTGTGTTACTGTCTTTGGGAGGTATACAGTATTTCACCCCTGAATTGTACACTGCAGGTAATTACCTTGTCTAATCTAAATATACAATACTAACAGTATATATATATATATATATATATATATATATATATAATTATATACTGTATATAACATGTTTTAGCAGAATGTTGAATACATTTATTAACCGAATTATTATTATAATCTGAACATTTGTAGTATATTTGTATATCTATCTACATATGTCTATTCATCATATGTACCTATGATAATAAAATATTCATAAACAGTGATAAACCTTTCCAGGCTTCTATGTCAACCATCGTGAGCTACGGCACGTAAAGTACAGCATATACAATTTTATACTAGAAACTTAAGGGGACATGGGCCGCTTTTTTAGATCCCCTTCTCCCTCATGTTTAGCTCAATTTGTTTTCAGATTTTTAGATTTTTAGATTTTTGCCCCATTAGTTTATCGATTTTAAGGCCTCTCGCCCCATTTTGTTGTCAATGTTTAGACCTTTTGTGCTATTTAGGTGTCGATTTTTTTCCCTGGCGAACGACAGTGAGCCTGTAATGTTGGAAGAACCGGCCTTCGGCCGGGAAATTTTTCTACCGAAAAATGTACAAATTCATCTAGAAGGGGGATCTAATGGATGTTTTTTTTTAATTTGATGGAGGTCTAGGGAGGAAACTATAAAAATAATGAATACAAGCAAAAATCGCCCAAAAAGTGAACCATCCCCCCTTAAATCCCGGGAGCAGCACGCCACTTGGCTTTTACGAGCCAGTGACTCTTAGGTCGGCATTAACAATTCATAGGCTGGCAGAGTAGCTCGTATATTCAAAGTCAGTAGAACACAAACTCGGGCGAACACAAACTCGGGCGAACACAAACTCGGGCGAACACAAACTCGGGCGAACACAAACTCGGGCGAACACAAACTCGGGCGAACACAAACTCGGGCGAACACAAACTCGGGCGAACACAAACTCGGGCGAACACAAACTCGGGCGAACACAAACTCGGGCGAACACAAACTCGGGCGAACACAAACTCGGGCGAACACAAACTCGGGCGAACACAAACTCGGGCGAACACAAACTCCGGTGAACACAAACTCCGGTGAACACAAACTTGGGCGAACACAAACTTGGGCGAACACAAACTTGGGCGAACACAAACTTGGGCGAACACAAACTCAGGCAAACACAAACTCGGGTGAACACAAACTCGGGCGAATATAAACTCAGGCGAACACAAACTCAACCTAACGAAACCTAACCTATTGCTCACGACCGACTCCTCTTTGAGGTCGAGTTCTATTCGTCCAATTTCACCTTGAAGCGTGCTTAAGCTGATGGTCTGGGGCCTATGTCACTTCGTCCATATGCCATAACCTAACCTTTGAGTAATATACTATACTTTAACCCCTTGAGAATTGTGACATGTTCTTTTGGATAACATTAGACGATTGTAGGTAGATTATGAAGGATTCGAGCAATCAGAGGGGTAAAAATGATCTCACAGATTCCACAGATCCTTGCTAATCCTAACATAATCGTCGAATAAATGCCAAGATTAACTATTAAAGCGAGTCGTAATCCTCAAGGGGTTAACCTATCCGATTCTTACACCAAACTTATTCTAATGTAGCCAATAACGAATCGAATCTTACCTATCAGATTGTTATAAAATCAATTATAAATTGCCTTATCATAGTATAATGTAATATTGTCTGACATTGCCTACCCTATCCGCAAACAACTTTCACAACATACAAAATATCTGTGCTACGTTCGTTTTAACTAGGCGAGATGTTGATATGTACTTATCTTTATTATCGAGAGAGACTTGATTATGATATTAGAATATATCCTCAATTATGAAAACAAATATTATTTTGAAGCATATTATATAGAAGTACCCTCTTCTATAAATATCAAGAAATCGGCTACAAGAGGATTAAGTTTCGTAATCTGATGACTTGAACTGTGGATATTCAATGTTATACCAATCTAAACAAGTCTATGCTAATTGTCTGTAGCCTAATCAATCAAAATTTATCCAAATTTAGCTAATCTAGAAAAACATTGGCAAATGGGTTGGATAGTTCGACAACCAGTAAGTATTCTATGTTGTCGCTTTTCGTTGTTGGCTATAATAATACTGGATCACCTAAACATTTACAAATATTACTTCAAACATTGTAAATACTGGTATATGTATACTGTATATATTTGTCATGAATTGGAATCATTTATAGGATATAGGTACAGTCTTCAGTTAACTCATTCATCTTTAGGCCAAAATAATTCCCTTCAACTGATGTGAAATTCCTCCTCTCCTGGTTAAAATCGGCGGGAGCAGCACTAAAGTCAACATAACTTCACTGTATTGCAATCACACATAATTCTATATTTTTGCTAAATATCGAAGTTCAAGGTTCCTTAAGGGGAGATGACCGTTTTTTTTTTTTGGTTCCTATTCTCCCTCGTGTTAAGCCCCATTTGTTTTGAGATTATAAGACGTTCGGAACATTAGTTTGGCGATTTTAACACTTTTCGCCCCATTTCGTTGTCTATTATAAGACCTTTCGTGCCATTTAGGTGTGGACTTTATCCTGGCGAGCGATAGCGAGCCTGATACTTTAAGAGTAATCGGCCTTCGGTCGGGACATTTTTCTACCGAAAAATGTACACATTTATCTTGAAGGGGGGTCTCGGGGGTGTTTTTCTAAGTTTGTTGGAGGTCTAGGGAGGAAACTAAGAAATATAAGAATAATCTAATGTATAGACCAAAAATACGGCCATCTCCCCTTACAGCTATAAACTCACAAGTGTTTATAGTTGATATATGGATACCAGATGTCATATAGCAGTACGTATAACATTCAGCAGATTATTATAATATAGTTGTCATATAATAATGATTGACTCAGGCTTCAGATGGCGTGAATACAAGCCAGGTTAAAGATCTCATAATCAAGATCGTTAGAAGGGTCCCGATATTTACAATTTTACGGACGGATGATCTTGTTGAGAATGAGAGAGAGAGAGAGAGTGTGTGTGTGTGTGTGTGTGTGTGTGTGTGTGTGTGTGTGTGTGTGTGTGTGTGTGTGTGTGTGTGTGTGTGTAAGTGGGAGTGAGTGTTCAAGGACATAGTATTTAATATGAATCCAGAAACGCTTGCAGACATGTGTTAAGAATGCAAAGGTAATATACTTGTTTAAAGATGTTGCGTCCACTAGATTAAAATAAACAAAGGTTTTGAGTACAATATACTGTATGTGGGTGCGTATATACATATAAGTGCGTGTACATGTGCATGTGTGTGAGTGTGTGTTATCAAGTTGGCGTGTTTACATAAAATTTTGTGGCTATATATACATATATATATATATATATATATATATATATATGTGTGTGTGTGTGTGTGCCCACTGATATACATGAATGTGGGTATGTGTATTATGTATATATTATGTGTATACGTATTCATGTTTGTTTCCATGTATAAGTAATTATAATTATACAGTATATAAAAAGGAAGGAAACCAATGTATGTTGAATTAAGATACGTAAGATCTAAATTAATTATTTCATTCCCAGCACCAAACACCTCCCAATTAAATTAATGAGTATATCAGCTGTATTATGTCGTAAAAATGTAGCTTATGGTTACTTGTGACTACCAGAGGCGATTATATATACTTATGTAAGGATTGATACCTTAATGGATTGTTTGTACAGTATGTTGACGTTCTTTAGTACAGTGTTTATGAATATTGTATTATATATATATATATATATATATATATATATATATATATATATATATATATATATATATATATACACCCGGTTGGATGGGACTCGTCAGCCTTAGTCGGTAACCCGTCTAGGGGAGTAAACTTTCCTGTTCAACTAAGGGTGAAGCAGGTTGGTGAGTGGACTAGCAACCCACAACTGTTGATGGATAGTACTCAAAAGATATATAGAGGGCCTCGGAGTTGGACGGTCCCAAAGTTAACTGGTCAATCATGCAAGTCCTTGTATAAACTGACACGGGTTGTCCTTCTCATGGGGGACAGGTCCGCTTGGGGGCATGTTGTGTATGTCCACTCTCATAAAAGGTAGTAAGGTGTCTGGCAATGGATAGATATATCGATATTTAGATAGAGTTTTTACATTTACATGTGAATCAATATGTACACTCGACCAAAAAAAAAAATTTACACTAACGCTCTAAACATTCTGGAAGTGGGTCGAAATCTCATGATAATACCTCACAGACGTATGTTTCACCCGATTCATTCCGTTCACACTAGATTATTTACAGCTCACCAGTGTAAAGATTGTTTTTTGGTCGAGTGTACATACTTTTTTAACTTTATTATTTAAACTCCGATTTAAATATTATAATCTATATTTTGAGATTGCTGGAAGGAAGAGCGGAAGGATATTTGCTTGTCATGGGTAAGTGTTATTGTCACGTTTATTTCATTAGATATTCCAATTTTTCAAATTAAATATCAAAATTCAGACAATATCAAACTTGAAATTGTTTTTCCAAATTAATGTATACAATAGCTGCATCACTCATTTCAGGTCTTAGTTATCTTAATACAGTGAATATTAATGGTAAATTACGTGTTTAAGGTATGTAATTAACAAACAAATCAGTACAATATTTATACTATGATCCTAAAATAGTTCACGTTAGTCATATATTTCCAAGTTTGCATTCTAAGCAGACATATTTGCAAATTTCTGAATACTAATTAAATTATATTGCAAAGAAATATTAAGATTTGCGATTGATGGGACAAAACAGAGAGCGAAGAGTTTTAAGTTAATTAAGTTTTGGATACGTCTGACTGTTCAATAAGGGTAGTGTCGGGTTAATACCGTAGATTTTACTGATACGCTACATTGAATTATAAGCTTCAGGAATATTTATGTCTATGATTACAAGACAACTGGATGTTTGTATTATTGTCTTGTGTGTGTGTGTGTGTGTGTGTGTGTGTGCTATTGGTAAACTACTTTTTGCTTAGTTTTTCATCCAGTACAAAGTTTTTGTTGCCAAATTATGCTTAGGAAAACATGGCATTGATATGAAGCAGGGACAGTAATTTCTTATGTGTTTTTCTATTACATGTGGAAATATCAGCTACTAAGGGATAACAGTTCCCGCCAAATATAAAAATACACAGAAATGCTAAAAAAAAAAAAAAAAAAAAAAAAAAAAAAAAAAAAAAAAAAAGTGTTCAATGTTATGCTTCCTTGACTAACATTCTCTCTGTTCTGTATTCATGGTTGATTACTTTAATGTCGAAGCATCTATGACAGTCACTTAAGGAAGTAGGATTAGTATGTATTACCATGTTATCAAGATTATTGGGTGAGGGCTGGTCCTGTCCAGAGTTAGGTTTGGCATACTCTAGCCACCCTTAGCCGTTCCTGTTTATCGCTATGTTGTGGTTTCGCATTCTTCACATGTGCCTAATCCTTGAAATGCACATGTGAAACCATAATATTGTTATATATGGAAATATAACGATATAATTCATGTTACCCAAAAGTTCCCGCAATGGACGATATAGGCCTACTGACCCCCTGACACATTTTACGAGTTAAGGGGAGACTGGCCGTTTGTTTGGTCTATTAATTCATGTATTCATATATCTTTTTAGTTTCCTCCCTAGACCTCCATCAAGCTTAGAAAAACACCCCCTAGACCCCCCTGCAAGAAAAATTTGTACATTTTTCGGTAGAAATATTTCCAGGCCGAATTCCTCTTAAAATTGCAGGCTCACTATCGATCGCCAGGAAATAATCGACACCTAAATGGCACGAAATGTCTTAACATTGACAACGAAATGGGGCGAAAGGTGTTAAAATCGCCAAACTAATGGGCCGAACGTCTTATAATCTCAAAACTAGTGGGGTTAAACATTAGGGAGAAGGGGGTCCAGAAAAACGGTCTGCCTCCCCTTAATGCACTGATGTTCACCCTTGGAATTGTTTGACAACGTTGTGTTTTATAATTATCCATGCTTATGGGAAGGTTATAGCCGAGTTATCCCTCTGTGTTCGAGTACAGTAAGCTAATTGATTCATACTGAGGCTTTGATTTGTGGATATATAGTGTTACGACCGGGGCTCGTATAAAACAAGGGCTCTTAATCATTGGACTAGAAAGGCACACAGCCACAACGGTAACACTAGATCCAACCCTCGAACTTATAATGCCGGCGCACAAAAACACCTATACCCTCCAGAGTTAAATCTGCGATAGCGGGGTATCCTATAACTCGGTATAAATGCACTACTACTACAGGCTGTTGATCTCTGATACAGCCTGATCACAACAACATACAATTACGTTAATAATGTATACAAGGAAAAGAGATAGAGAGCTTAATTAAATCACTGAAATTATTTAATGCAAACAAGAAGAAGGTATAATTAAAGTTCCTCTAAACAATAATAAACTGTCACTCCTATATTAAAGAAAGTGAATGAAAGTCCTAAAGCATCGAGCAGGAATCTTCTGAAGAAAGTCTGATGCTGCTTAAGATGATCGAATCGGATTTTGAACTGTTATATAAAGCAGGAACAAGGTATGACAAGTGTAGGGACATACAGGGTTAACGGGCACGGGAATAATAATAATAATGCGCAATAGTATTATCTCCAACAACAAAAGAAGTACTTCCTCAGGCAACTCAAAAAGCCTGCTCGGGTTGTGCAACTCGACAACAACCAAGGCTTACAATCAACGTGAATACAAATGCTGCATACATAACATAAGAGTTTATAATCTTAATCGGGTGTCTGCTAGGCGAATAAAGTCTAGCTGGGATGTAGTAGGCTAGGAAACAATGGCTGAGCAAGCGGTTCGTAGCCTAGCGAGGTCCTTAAGACTGTACGGCCTAATTACGTTAAATGACTGGGTGCTCTCTTGAGAGATCCAGATCGCTAGTATCTGGTTCTCTCCTGGCGACCCTCGCAAAGTCAAAGCAAAACGAGTTAGCACAGTGTTGGGTGGCAGAGGCAAAAGCCCTCACTCGCAACACAGTGCTAAACTCACAAGGTACACAGTCAGAAAGACCACCTAGGCTTCCCACGTATCCGTTGCGATTGTACAGGTTCAACAAAAACTGGTACACATCGGAAATCACAACAACAATAGCCTCACCCCAGTCTAGCATTAAATAGCCCAGCAGACAACCAAGAAAAAGGTAGGGAGACACCGTGAGTGTGTCGAACCTCTACAGACAAAATGTTAACCCCTCCAAAATGTCTATCTAAACATGGAATATCTGAGAGCTTCAGCATATAATACGATGGCCGATATATGAAATCGTGCAGAACCAAAGGGGAGTTATGATGTTAAATAGATTGGAAGAATGAGAGGTAAGAAGTTGAGAGAGAGAGAAAGTGTTCTATAGGTAGAAGTCGGGGACAGGTGGTAAGGGAGGTGCGAAGGGTATGCTGGTCAGGCAAGCTCTGAAGAGAGTAGCTCCTCGGGACCCCCAGTATCACACAAAGGCATGGTGGTCAGCCAATCACAGGCCGCTACGTCACCAGGCAGCAGGCCTGCAGAAGGCGCCAGGAACCACCAGCCAATCAAGGGGCGTGAGAAAGCACGCGCGCGAGCCTCCGCGCGAGGGAGGCAAGACATGCATACGCACGTACACACTACCACCCCATTGCCTATATTGTTCTCTCTCCTTAACAATATACAATGCATCTTATGTTCTACTCATGATACAAAATATAATGCATTGTCACAGGCGAAAATAAAGACCACTTCTATACTGCCTGTGACAGGACGATTCACAAGAAAGAAAGTACAACATTGTAGATAGACTGTAGCCCATTTCACTGCCCTGGCGAGCGTTAGCGAGTGGCCTAGCGAGCGGCTGAGCCCACGTGGCGTTCTGCTAAGCTGCAGGCGTCACAATAGATTAACCCTTTGAAGCTCTGACGCGTTTTACCAGTTTATTTTGGCTATCATTAGATGATTTTATGCAGCTTAGGAAGTATCTGTGGGTATTAAAAGAGTAAATACTAAATACTATCTCGATCAATCCTTTTACTTCCATATACCATTACTAATCTGAATAAAATAGACTAATAGTAGCCAGAAACCGAACAGAAACGCATATTGGAGCTTGAAAGGGTTAATTAGCCTATTTTCGAGCGTGGAGCATTAGACTCCAAGAGAGTTTCCATTGCGGTTTGGACCAGCATTTGGTGGACCTACTGTAGGTTAGACTATCCAAAAGTATAGCGTTTGTGGAGTTCTCTACTTGCTGGTTAATAAAACTATGTACATTCGGTCCAAAAAGTATCTGCACCCCTACCCTGATAATCTGGTGTGTACAGCTTGGTAGGGTTTGTATATCTACCTGTAGCTATATCCATCTATACTACTATCTACCTATACTACCTAAGACCTACTACCTACTACCTACAACCTATACTACCAAGCTGTACATACCAGATCATCAGGGTAGGGGTGCAGATACTTTTTGGACCGAGTGTACATGTATACACTGTACATAATATGCGCAAAGGTATATACAAATTAAAGTTATTTTTATTTGGTTCTGCTTTATTGTATACATAGGAACATTAGCATACAGAGACGACTTCTACTCCACATCAAGTTTGGATAAAAAAGACAAAAGTGTATTCAATCCAAAATGAATACCCAAGGATGAGACCACCAACAATCAGCACATTTATCAAACATTAACACTAGGCAACGCGTATTATCAGAATGGCATCACATGAGGGAATATATCAGATACTAGACCAGGTGTTCATTTATCAGATTCAAAACATGCTAAGCAAACTGATTAATTATGCCTATGCTCATTCTAGTTTATGTTATAAACAGCGGTGTGGAGCTCAAGAACAGAATCAAACATTTATCGAACACGAATACATTATTTAAGGGGGGATGGGCGTATTTATTTGCTCATTTATATATATTTTTAAAATAATGTTAGTTCCTCTCTAGACCTCCATCAAGCTTTAGAAAAAAACGCCGAGACACGCCTTCAAGATAAATTTGTAAATTTTTCGATAGAAAAAAATTCTGGCCAAAGGCCGATTTCTCTTAAATTACAGGCTCGCTATCGCTCGCGAGGGAAAAATCGACACCTAAATTACATGAAAAGTCTTAATATTGACAAAGAAATAGAGCAAAATGTCTTAAAATCGCCAAACTAATGGACCAAACGTCATAACATCTGAAAACTAATGGGGCTAAACAAGAGGAAGAGGAGGGGGCGGGGGGGGGGGGGGGGGGAACGGCCCATGTTCCCTTAAGAAATGAGGAGTGAAGGTCGGTGAAGTATTTTTATAGCGGTGTAATATTGTATTTACATTAAGGGGGTCACCTGCTTTTTTTTTTTTTATCTTTCTCTCCTTTTCTCTCTTTCTCTGGCTTGTATCCATATGGGCCCATTCAGCCAACTGTTTTAGGACGTTTATCCCCATCCAGGTGTCGATTTCTTCCTGGCGAGCAATAGCGAGCCAGCATTGTATGGAGAAAACCGGCTTCGCCAGAGACATTTTTCTATCGAAAAATGTACAAATTTAGCTGCTGTAAAACAAATATATATATATGCTGGCTGGCTACCGCTCGCCATGAAAATATTGACACCTGGATGGGTGTAAACGTCTTAAAACAGTAGGCTGAATGGGGCCGAATGGATACAAGCCAAAGAGAGAGGGAGAGAAAGATAAAATAAGCGAGGTGGGCTCCCTTAAGTAATTCACCAAATGCTACGATTGTATCCATATGCTCTCCAAACACCCGTTGCTGCTGCATACATATCGATGCATATATCCCATTAATGAAGTCAATTAGAACATAGATTACTTGTCACTTTGATTTCAACTACTTCTGTTCATAATTTAATGTGTATGGTGTCATTTTCCAATACCCTGTATATACTGTATATATATATATATATATATATATATATATATATATATATATATATATATATATACTGTATACAATATATACTGCATAGTTATAAGTGCGCGGAATTTCAGTGTGAATATCCTAGGTTTGTCCTTCGAGTGTCAGATGTATTTGTTGATTTCATTAATTGAGTTTAGAAGTGAAGTTGGTTGGTGAATAAATATAATTTACTATACACAGGCAACAGGGAAACTGCCGGTGGCACACGTATAAGTAGAGATTACATTGTTGTAGAGCCCAAAGCAATACTTGGAACCTCCTGTAGTGACTGTACTCATGTCGGCCTGTACCTGAAATATACATACATTATATTACTTGTATTACTTTACAATTATATACATACATTAAATTACTTTTATTAATTTAAATATATACATACCGTACGCTATATTACTTTTATTACTTTAAATATATACATACATTATATTACTTGTATTACTTTACATATATACATACATTATATTACTTGTATTACTTTACATATATGCATACATTATATTACTTGTATTACTTTACATATATGTATACATTATATTACTTGTATTACTTTAAATATATACATACATTATATTACTTGTATTACTTTACATATATACATACATTATATTACTTGTATTACTTTACATATATGCATACATTATATTACTTGTATTACTTTAAATATATACATACCTGTACATTATATAAATGTTATTACTTTAAATATATACATACATTATATTACTGTTATTACTTTAAATATATGCATACATTATATGACTCTTATTACTTTAAATATATACATACATTATATTACTGTTATTACTTTAAATATATACATACATTATATTAATTTTATTACTTTAAATATATGCATACATTATATTACTGTTATTTCTTTAAATATATACATCTTAATAAATAAAGGTCAATGTTTGTCTGTTTGTCAGTTACCCGACCTTTGTACCTTTGTTACTAAACTCCTCCCACAGTTTTGGTGCCAGGTGGGAGTGTGGGGCACCGTTGGAAAGCCCAGGCTTTGGAGATGGTTTTAGGCGAGTTTAGTTGAAATCAGAGACACTTTTGTTTAATAAAATTTTCGGCAGAACTTATGTAGTATACGGGAGCGAAAAAAATGCGAAAAATGGCCGTTTGGGGCAGAAGGAGGCCTCCGATCGAAAAGGTGTATGGCACGAAAGTAGTTCGCAGCTCCCCAAAATGGGAGTACGGATGAGGTCAGATCCAAAATCGGAGGTCATTTAGCGGCCGAAATCGAGGTCGCCGTTTAATGAGGCATAGGGAGGTCGAGGCCGGTGATTATGGTAGTAGTAGTATTGTGATGATTGTGGTAGTAGTGATTGATGATGGTGATTATGGTAGTAGAATTTAAACCCGGGCACCGCCGGGTACCCCTCCTAGTACATTACATTAGTCACGGGTTGGTTGTCTCCTACTGATGGATAATAGTGTACATTATGGGGGTCACCTCGTTCTCTCTCTCTCTCTCTCTCTCTCTCTCTCTCTCTCTCTCTCTCCCTCTCCCTCTCCCTCTCCCTCTCTCTCTCTCTCTCTCTCTCTCTCTCTCTCTCTCTCTGGGTTGTATTAATTCGGCTCCATTCAGGCTACTGTTTTATGACGTTTATCCATATCCAGGTGTCGATTTTATCCTGGCGAGCGGTCGCGAGCCAGCATATTTGTCATAATATTTTTGTCAGCAGGCTTAATTTGTACATATTTCGATAGTAAAATGTCTCCGGTAAAGCAGGACTTCTCCATACAATGCTGGCTCGCTATCGCTCGCCAGGAATAAATTGACACCTGGATGGGGATAAACGTCTTAACAGTAGGCTGAGTGGGGCCGAATGGATACAAGCCAGAGAGAGAGAAAATAAGCAAAACTCTCTCATGTGATATACTCTTAGCGTACACCCTGATTAAACTTACAACTTCTATTGCTGCTTTCATGTCACTGTAGGTCACACTGGAGCCATCGATAAAGTTGACCATCTGGGTGCCAGCGTCATACTGCATACCCAGCCACATGGAGCTGGGCGAGTCTAGAACAGAAAAGTTTAGATTGGTTTCTGCCATGTTTTTACCATTTTATCATAGTTTACCTCCTAGAGCCCCTCCAAGTTATATATAAATATAAAATAATAATAATAATCGCCTCCATGAAACCCCTTGCAAAAAAAAAACAAAAAAAAAAAAAACACACACACACACACAGAAACCCCTTCAATCAAAGTTTGTAAATTTTTCAATAGAACAATTTCCAGGGTTACGGCTGGTCTCCTATTAATTGCCGAGAATAAAACATCGACACATGATTTATGTAAAATGGAACCTACCTATCTCGGAGGAGGGCCCAGAGTCTGTGTAGTTCTAACTTAGGTTAAGTTAGGTAAGGTCAAGTTAGGTTAGGTTGAGTTAAATACGTTAAGTTAGTTAGGTTTATTTAGGTCAGTTAGGTTAGTTAGGTTAGTTAGGTTACCTAACCTAAGTAACCTAACTTAACTAACTAAACGTAACTTAACCTAACCTAAGTAACCTAAACAAACTTAACCTAGCCTAACTACAAAGTTGTTTGTATCAAATCTCATTAATTAACGTAAGGAGCCAAATTTCAAAGTTATTCTCTATAATTATGCAGGTCTCTGGACCCTCCGGAAAGCCGGTAAACCTATTATACTGCCATACTCGTCACCTTCAATAACTCCACCAGACAGCATCGTGTTGATAGATCGATTCTACAGGCTATGGAATCCCTAGGACCCTATGTCTGATTGGGGAAGTTAGAACATTAGTAACAATGTATTAGGTAGCCAATTTTGTTTTCTTCTTTAACTAACCCTGAGCTAGTGTCGATACTAGGACCACTCGTGTAGTATCACCCACAAGTTCAAAGGAAAACACAACCAACGCAGCATTAAGTAAACAATTGTCAGGCCAGAAAACAAGTTGATATAGGAAGTACTTTACCCTACCGTACTTACCAACTGCTACTGCTAGGAACTCGTTGTAGTTGGAGGCCGTGACTGTGGCTGGACACACTCCGACCCAGTTACTCACGCCGCCGTTGTTTCTTGGAACGGTGCTGGCGGTTACAGTCATTTCGGCGGTGGTTGTGGTTGTGGTTGGTGCTGGAGATGTTGTGGTTGGTGCTGGAGATGTTGTGGTTGTCGGTGCTGGGGTGGTAGTGGTTGATGCTGCTACTGCTGGGGTGGTAGTGGTGGATGCTGCTACTGCTGGGGTGGTAGTGGTGGATGCTGCTACTGCTGGGGTGGTAGTGGTGAATGCTGCTACTGCTGGGGTGGTAGTGGTGGATGCTGCTACTGCTGGGGTGGTAGTGGTGGATGCTGCTACTGCTGGGGTGGTAGTGGTGGATGCTGCTACTGCTGGGGTGGTAGTGGTGGATGCTGCTACTGCTGGGGTGGTAGTGGTTGATGGTGCTACTGCTGGGGTGGTAGTGGTGGATGCTGCTACTGCTGGGGTGGTAGTGGTGGATGCTGCTACTGCTGGGGTGGTAGTGGTGGATGCTGCTACTGCTGGAGTGGTAGTGGTGGATGCTGCTACTGCTGGGGTAGTAGTGGGTGCAGCAGTTGTGGTCGTTGGGACCGTCCCATTCACTGTGGATGTATTCATGTATTAGAAGTTGTTCGGTTGGCTACCTCTGCAGAATACCGAAGTACATAAGCATTTATTTACTGAGTACTTTCATCACATGCTACAGGATCATATCCACATACAGTATATATGTCTTGTGGACATTAATGTGCTTAACAAATAATAATACGATAGATTGTTTAACTATATACTACCAATAGTTGAGCAAAACCACTGGTTCCTAATATATATATATATATATATATATATATATATATATACTGTACACTGTATACAGTATATACTGTATTATATACAGTATATATATATGAAAGAACAAAAATCTCAATAACCCCTCGACTTTGGTGACCTCCCCAGCGGTAAGGCCACATGTTATTGTCAATGGACATGTATAACATTTATAGCATACTTTACTAACTAACCTTGAACTACGATGTTGAGCTTGACTAGTGTAGCCAGGGATCCTTGAGGGACCAGGGTGGGGGTGGGGTTGAAGGAGAGGAAGCAGGTCACCACGCCTGGAGAAGGTATGGTTGCTAAGGTTAAGAAAAGGGCAATTGACCACTTTGGATTGTCGTTCTGTATATATCGATAATTGGCATAAACATCAACATGTGTGGGCTTATGATAGACAGGAATTATGTTGAACTTGATTGTACGTACTTATGTTTGAATTGCAAGTTTATATTAGCGTGTATATCTTCTACGTATCGATGTCTACTGCATGAGCTTTCTTTGTAGTCCGAAACTCTCAAGTGGTCAGTCATGAGAGTTATGGTAGTGCTAGTGTGAATCAAGTTGAAATTATGATTTATAATTATCCGAGTTTATTGTATTCTCATTTCTAACGTAGACTGCCGATACTCCCCCATGACAAATGTATAGTGTCAAATCAAACAAAGCCGTCTAGCCTTAAGCTAATCTTAGATTATCGTTCTTCAAACTGGGTTATATATATCTGCATAATTGCATTAACATCAGTACTATTCCCACATATCCCAGTCTCCCCTTGTCTTCCTATACTGTATATACTATACTGTCCTCACACCCCGTGCTACCGCCAGACGCTGCAGACGCTCTGTCAACGCTCTCACGATATCGATCATAATTTGAGTATTAACTACTCATCCTCTTCATTCTTGTGCATGAAAGGTGGTTAAGAGCACGTTTAACCATCCTGTAGCTTAGTAAGTAACACTGCACGATATTTCGCTGTGTATTGACTGAAAAACTTTGTGTTTATCACAAGACTCCTGCTCGGACAGGGCGCCACTAGCGCCATCTATTGTTTTGTTTTGCTTTGTAAACAAACGCTCTCTTATTACTATTTTATATAAAATCGTAGCCCCTAATTTTACCCATTACCTACTGTAGTAAGTATCAATTTAACTGCCTTGTATGTAAGTAAAGCTTTGCATATTAATTTGCTAATAAACAATATTGTTTACTAACTAACCGCCTACAGGGACTAACGCCGACACCATTTTGTAAACAAACCTTTTTTGGGGATTATACATATTAAATTCCAGCAAATTTTGTACCAAATTTAAGTGCATTCATTTATCTTTTCCCCCTAGATATATTCTTGACTTTTTCTCCTCAGACTGATTTTACTTTAAGCTAAGGGTGGTATTTGTACAAACTAACCTAGCCTAACCCAACCTGCCAAGCTTTTAACCTAACCCAAACCTAGCCTAGCCTATAGCCAGCCAATCTGTTTTATTATTAACTCTTGTAGATATTGTATTTGGTATCCTACTGTAGCTATATATATCTGTAATTTTAGTTGTTGCTTGCACGATCTTGTAATAACCTTTGACTGATACACTTTTTTATCTAAAAAGAGTAGGCTCCTGCTTTACTAGGCTTCAGTGACACCAGGGTCATCTGTTGACACAGTATATTAACCCCTTGTGTGCAGTCACACTTTATTTTTATATAATCTCTATTTGGTGAATTGTATATTTAGTTACATATTCTGTTATACATATATTTGTTTAAGGTTAGGTTATCACACCTGGTAGCCTATTTCTGCGAATTTCAATTTTATTATATTCGGTTAGGCTATTCAACGCTGGTAGCCTATTATTGCGTATTTCAATTTAAAAAAAACAACTTTTGGTTAGGCTATCGCCCCTGGAAGCCTAATTCTGCGTATCTCAACATTTTTGTTTTCGGTTAGGCTATCACCCCTGATATCCTATTTCTGCGTATTTCAGCATATTTGTTTTCGGTTGAAGTGATTGAAGTGTTTTTAAAGTGAGTGAAGTGTTGTAAAGTGAGTGAATTGTTTTTTAAGTGAGTGAAGTGATCTGAAGAAAGTGACTGTCACCATGCCTCGCGCTTGTGCGAACTGCGCCGGTAGGTTTGGTGAGTCCATGTTTGCTACTATCGATCTTCAAGTCTGCCGGCTCTGCCAGCAACGAGAGAATTTTACAGTGAAATTAGATGAAGCCTACAACAAGATCAACGTCCTCACCATGAAGCTGGAATCACTCCAAGAGTTTGTAACACTCAACGTTGGAGTGCCACAAACTTCAATTGTCACCGCAACTCCAGCAGCCACCAACGCCCCAACGTCAAATGCCAACAATTCAACGCCTACAGTAGCCATTTCAGCTGATGTTTCCGATACTCAAGATACAAATAGCGACTCTCTTCCCCCTCAAGACAACTTCCGTGTCGTGAGGAACAACGTTTGCCCCAAGACCAGGAAACACATACCGATTACCGAGTGTCAAAACCGTTTCCAGATATTCGCAGACTCAGATGACGAAGAGGAAATAGAAGAAGTCCGGCTCGTGGGAGACTCGATGATACGTGGTCAGCTCACAGAGTTTTGCGCCAGGGCACCTAAGACCAGGAAGCGTTTTTGTATCCCTGGTGGTGGTGTGGATGACGTAGTTGCAGCAGTTGACGAAGTATCAAAGCTGGCCCCTGCAAATACAATGTACGTCATCCACGTTGGATCCAACGATATACAGCGAACCCGGTCGGAAGATTTGCTTTTAAAGTACCAGCAGCTGATCAAGTCGTTTAAGGAGAAGTCATCAAGGATCATCGTCTCAGGAATCGTCCCCCGGCTCGGTGTAGAGAGCCGATTTTACAACATAGCCACCAGCACAAATCGTTGTCTAGCAAACCTCTGCAGGAAGGAGAACGTGGGATTCGTCGACACCTGGGACAATTTCTACTACGATGACTATTTGTTTTCGGATGATGGAGTTCATCTGAACCAGGTGGGAGCAGCGCGTTTTGGGCGTCTTCTCAACGATGCGGTGAAGGATTTTCGGAGAAGAAATCGACTCGGCACAGGACAACCAGGAAGGAGGACCGAAGACAGCGAGGACGGCAATCTACAAAGGAATTAAATACTAATCCGTCAAGAACCGCGAATTTGGATAAAGCTCCACCAACACGACCCAAATTCAAAACCGTCGGGGATAACGACCGAGGACCGAGGACAGCCATGAATGTAAATGTAGATCCGACCAGAACCAAAAATTCGATGAAAGAACGATCTGCGAGTTCTAAAACCGCAACTTTAAAGGTTTTCTATGCAAACGCTCGTAGCATACGCAATAAATTTTCAGATTTAGAGGAACTAGTGTTTACAGAAAATTATGATGTGATTGGCATAACAGAATCTTGGCTCAATACACAAGATAGAGACTTTTTAGCAGAGTATTCACTTCCCGGTTATGTAATGTTTGAGAACAGCCGAATAAATAAAAATGGAGGTGGCGTTTTATTTTATATCAAAGAAAGTCTTAACCCGACCCTCGTGTCAAAACCTCAAATTGTGAACGTCGACACATCTTTTGTGCTAATAAAGAATAATAAAGGTACAAAAATAATACTTGCGTTAATATACAGACCTCCAGCTCAATCAGTGCAAACTGACCGAGAAATTTACGAACAAATTGCAGATGTAAGTAACTCACAAGATACCGTAATTTTTGGCGACTTTAATTTACCTGTGACCAAGTGGGGCGATACTCTTACTTCACACTCCGGACATGACTTGTATACGAACTTGCAAGAGAGTTCGCTTTATCAATTTGTTCGAATGCCGACCCGTGGTAATAACGTTCTTGACATTGTACTTGCAACAAAAGAAGAATTGATAGAGAATTTGAATGTTGGTGATGAATTCAGTAACAGCGACCATCGTACGATAACTTTCACTTTAAAGTTTACTAGTAACGAACCAAATAGTAGCATCGAAAAAGTCCCTAATTTCAAGAAAGCAAACTTCCATAAACTTAGAGCTATGTTTAAAGAAACTGACTGGAGCTTTTTAATTAACAATAACGACATAAATACATCTTGGAAGTTATTTGAAACCACTTACCTAAAAGCTGTGCAAGACTGCATACCATCGAAAATACGGCGTCCAGGCCATAATAATAAGCCCAAATGGTGGAATAAAGATATTTCAAACTGCCTGCTTGCTAAAAAATGTGCTAATGATAGATTAAAATCCTCACAAAATGACGAAGAACGGCTGAAATTTGTAGAGCTACGACGCAAAGCCAAAAAGTTAATTAAGCAAAGTAAAAAGACCTTAGAGTTACATATTGCGAATCAAAGTAAAACAAACCCGAAAGAATTCTATAGTTATATCAGAAAGAAAAAAGTAGTTACTTCAACTGTTGGACCGTTAGTCGATGAAAAAGGAGAATACACCAAAGACGAAGTACAAATGAGTAATGCCCTCAATACCTTCTTTGCATCAGTTTTTACAACAGAAGACCTCAGTGATATCCCTACACCATCGCCGATTCAGATTGATAATTCAGATGTTCTAAGCAATATCACCGTTACAGAGAGAGAAGTATTGAATTGTTTAGATAAACTCAAGGTAAATAAAACGCCAGGACCTGATACAATCTCGCCTAGAGTTCTAAAGGAAGCTAAGAATGAGCTCTCCAAACCACTGACATTACTATTCAATAAATCCTTGCAGTCTGGAACTATGCCTGATCAGTGGAAGCTAGCCAACGTAACACCGATATTCAAAAAAGGCAGCAAATCCCTACCCAGTAACTATCGTCCAATTAGCTTAACCTCAGTTGTATGTAAAATGCTAGAAACGGTCATACGAGACAGACTCGTAAATCACTTGGAGGAAAATAACATACTTAAAGATACTCAACACGGCTTTCGTAAAAAACGTTCCTGTTTAACAAACCTCTTAGACTTCTTCCACGATATCCTCAACCTCTACGATGAGAGTAAAGCTGTAGATATTATATACCTTGATTTTCAAAAGGCCTTTGACAAAGTTCCCCACAAACGTTTACTGCTAAAACTAAAAGCGCATGGAATACAAGACGGTGTGTTGAAATGGATAGAAAATTGGCTCAGCAACAGAAAGCAAAGGGTAGTCATAAACGGTAAGGCATCTAAATGGACCAATGTAAGTAGCGGGGTACCCCAGGGATCGGTACTAGGACCAATTCTCTTTCTAATTTACATCAACGACATAGATGAGGGTCTCACCTGCACAATCTCAAAATTTGCTGACGATACAAAAATTGCAAATAGCGTACTCTCAAAAGAACAAGTTGACGATATGCAACACAATCTAGATAAATTGTCATGTTGGGCCCAAATTTGGCAAATGAGTTTCAATGCGGATAAATGTAAAGTACTACATGTCGGATACCTAAATGAGAAAGCAAACTATTCGATGAATGGCACTCAGCTTAAGAATGTAAACAGAGAAACTGATCTGGGAGTAACAATATCGAGTAACCTAAAACCGAGTCAACAATGTTCAGAAGTTGTTAAGAAGGCAAACAAAATAATTGGCTTTATAGGCAGGTCATTTGAGCATAAATCCAAAGAAGTTATCCTAACCCTTTACAATTCCTTAGTCCGCCCTCTTCTGGAATACTGCGTTCAATCCTGGTGCCCTTATTACCAAAAAGATATAAACAAGCTAGAACGAGTTCAACGTAGAGTTACCAAAATGATACCTAGCCTAAAGAACAAACCATACGAAGAGCGTCTTAGAGAATTAAATCTATTTCCTTTAACCCAGCGCAGATTAAGAGGCGACTTAATTCAAGTGTTCAAAATCATCAAAGGCATCGACAATATGAACTGTAGTAAGTACTTCACTATCGACCAATCTAATTACACGCGGGGAAACGGTTGCAAAATTATTGGTAAATCTTTTAACTCGCACGAATCTAAGAATTTCTTCTTCAATCGAGTTGTCAACTTGTGGAATGGGCTTCCCCGAGACGTTATAGACTGCAGCACCGTTGATTCATTTAAATTCCGCCTAGACAAATATCTCGCATCAAACCCGCGACTGACTGCGTTTGTAAATGAATAACTTTATCCTCCCCTCAGTTACTAACCCATATGTCCCCTACTAACTTCCTAGTCCTGCCACGTTAGTGGCAGGGCAGTAGTTCCCTTTCCAATGTTCCCTTACCCACTCTAAACCACTGTTTGGACACTTGATCCTCAGTGTTTTGGAGGACAAGCAACCTAGAAGGGTCACTAGATCTGTTGTTGCTTGATTTCCTTTGTACTCCTTTATATTGTACAAAAGACCCAGCAAAATGGTTTAAAGAACCAAGATATGAAAAATTTAAGATTATAAATTTTAAGTATTTTGGAGATGTAGGCCTACTGTGAAAATATGGTAAAATGGAGAGTAAGATAAAAGAGAGACAAATGGAAGAGAAAAAGTTAATGAAGAAATTTATTTTACAGACTATCTCAATTAATCCCCTCAGCTACCAGCTGTCCGGCTGGTTCAGTAGCTGTCCAGCTGGCTCAGTTGATAGCGTGCTTGATTCCCATCTTGCAGGTCTAGCGTTCAATCCCCGCTTAGATTGAAAAGTTTTTCTGGGATATAGCCGGCGGTTACCATCTCGCCATGAGCAAGGGGGATGGGTAATGGTCTCTGTATGTATATTTTTCCGGACTTTCAGCAGTAAAATCGTTACCTTAGCAACATTTTAAGGTTCCAGTAATAGTATAGGATATACATAGCCTCGGATATCCATACAACACCGTATCTTATATAATAATGCCCCCAAATAAATTACCGTTTTCTACAAATTGATTATTAAAGAAAGCGAAAATAAATGGGTAACTAAAATACATTATTATAGACCCTTACAATTATTACAGTATATAGGCTACTGTACTTAGACATAAACGCGCACTTAAGCCGGTATCATACGAGCGCTTTTTCCCTCAACATCTATCCTTAACACTGGTCTGGCAGCTTATGAGGTTAACATTTAAATTATCCTGGTTACCCAAGTTCATCTACCATCAGTCTAGTTTCCGAGACCAGGGCAAAATACTCCAGAAATGTACCCAGAAGAATATGTGCCCCGTATCAAGGTTAAGAGATACCTCTTAACCTTGCCCCGTATGAGACACACACACACACACACACATATATACAAACACGGCGATTAAAATGCTACGCCACCCCTACGGAGGTGGAGGGGGTACTACTGTGATGTGTGTGCTTCTATGGGGTACACACACACAGAACGCCATCATCATCAATACTGCCACGGAAAGACACACATACACACACACAGACACTGTGATTGCAATACTACACCATGCTGACGGAAGTGGTGTTAGGGGGGACGGGTGTCAGACCAGGTGTGTGTGTGTGGGGGGGGGGGGGGGGGGCTGGTACTTACTGGTCCATATTTTTGACCTAGGACCTAGGCATCGGGGAGATTGTAAGCTCCAATTGAGCAGGGCAGTACCTAGGGGACACCACATAGGCATATGTTAAGGAGTTGCTGGAACTCATGTTTCATATGCCTGGCTTCCCCCACTGTTTCTATATTGTGCCTCACCTACACAGAGAATAATCCAGCTAACTCGCACAAATACCTACTCCTATTAATTTTACTACAATTTACAAGCACTCCACATTTCTTTCCCACACACCTAAATTACCTCTAATGTACCTTGATTTTGGCTATCTTACCACTCTGCTTACACAGAGTTGATCGTGCATAAATAAAAACAATTCCATATAATTGAAGGGTCCTATCTCTTACCTGGACTGATTTGTTTGGGTTCCACTGCAGTACACGCGATCTTGGTCACACACGCGATCTTACACTCACCTGTTCCGAAATCAAGATAAACAGTCTTTTACTTAAGTATTTTTTTTTGTTTTTTTACTTTTTTAAATATGATCTCATAATATTATACGGTATGGAAGTAACATTGGTGTGATTGAATAAAGAATGTAATTTGTTATATATCCGTTGAAAAGTCAGATGAATTAACGACCGCCAAAGAAACTACAGTACCCTCTTAATTCAATCAGACTAATTATTACTTTCATATATAAGGTATCTGGGCAGTGGGCAGCATCTGGGCAGTTTGTTGAGTAAAGATGGGACTATGGATGAAGAAGTGCGGGAGAGGGTGCAACAGGGGAAGAGGGTTGTAGGAATGTTGAAAGCAGTAACAAGAAATAGGGTGGTCAGTATGGAAGTGAAGAAGTCCTTGGATGGCAGTGTGGTAATCCCGACACTAACTTACGGAAGCGAAGCATGGACGTTCGGGAAGAGACTCAGACCAAGAGTGAGAGCGATGGAAATGAGTTACTTGAGAAGTGCGTGCAGAGTTACATGGAGGGATAGACAGACGAATGAGGAAGTAAGAAGGAGGTATGGTGTGGAGTAAGATGTGCTGGAAAGTGTGAAAACGAACAACTTGAGATGGTTCGGCCATATGGAACGTATGGAAAGCGAGAGAATGACTAAGAGGGTGTATGAGAGCGAGGTGGAAGGACAGAGAGGGAGAGGTGCACCGAAGGAGAGGTGGAAGCATGGAGTGAGGAAGAATATGGATGAAGGCGGTGCTGGTTGGGAGGAGGGGCGTCGACTGACTGGGGACAGAGGTGCATGGGGCGGTTCGTTCGTGGCCACCCCTTTGGGGATCACGGCGTCAGGCAATAGATAGATAGATAGATACATAAGGTCATGTGGATGAACATAACTTTTGTAGGATACTGGATACAGTAATTATGCACTGTGATCATTGGAACAATGATAATCAAAATAATGATACATAAGCCTGTCCCGGCCAAAGGCCGGTTCCTCTTAAGATTACAGGCTTGCTATCGCTCGCCAGGATAAAATTGACATCTAAATGGCACGAAAGGTCTTAAAATTGACAACGAAATGGGGTGAAAGGTGTTGAAATCGTCAAACTAATGGGCCGAACGTCTTATAATCTTAAAACTAATGAGGCTAAACATGAGGAAAAAGGGGGACCAGAAAATTGACTTATCTCCCCTTAACTATCGTAAATGTTAACACTAACTTTATTAAAGTGGTTTAATTTGTTCCCTATAACTCTAAGAACATTATTAAAACACCCCACTCTTTGAGCTAAATTTGTACATTTTTGGGGTAGAAAAGCATCCCGTCCGAAGGCCAGTTCCTCCTAAATTACAGGTTTGCTTTCGCTCACTCAGAAAAATTTGACACCTCTATGGCACAAAGGGTCTTAATATTGACAAAGAAATGGGGTGATAGGTTTTAAGATCGCTAAACTAATGGGATGAACGTCTTAAAATCTCAAAACTAATGGGGCTAACAAATGGGACTTAACCATGAGGGAGAACAGGTAAAAAAAAAAAAAAAAAACTTTTCATCTAACTCGAAAAATGTGTTCTGGGTATTTGTTTTATATAGATTTTGCGTACCGTACTATAGGTAGCACCAACGAACTTGACCATTTTTTTGACCCCTTAACTTCTCATAACTCAAAATTAATTAAAGCAATCGAGCTGACATTTCTATCATTAGGGAAGAGTCCACCAGGAAATAGGTGTGGATATTTACAGCCAGTTTGCTCTAGGCCCTTTTGAGTTATGAGAAGTTAAGGGGTCAAGAAAATTGTCAAGTTCGTTGGCGCTACTTATAATGAGAATACTTCCTTTACCCTTTACCTTTACCTTTTGATACCTTTTGATGTGTTCGCCACTCTTCTAGCGGCACCAAGGAGCGCGACGCCCCTCGTTATGGGTGGTGATTTGGTGCAGTAGACTATTTGAAGCGACAGCTCGCTCCCTTGCGAGGATGGGCTCGTCTGGCACTTTTTGCTGTTCGACATCGAGGGCTCTCTTGAAGTTGTCTAACGAGATGTCCCTCATGTCTCTTACTCGCCGTGGGAGTTTGTTGAAGAGACGTGGGCCTCTGTGTGATAACCAACCCTCTCGCAGAGAGCCCATAGCACCCCTGTTATTCATCCGGGGGATTTCGCATTCCCAGCCTCTCCTATCACTGAATTTCATGACTATCGGAGTATGTAGGTTTGGTACTAAACCCTCTGCGATTTTCCACGTGTATATTATTAGGTAACGTTCTCTTCTACGTTCCAGTGAGTACAGATTCAGTGCTCTTAAACGCTCCCAATAGTGTAGCTGTTTTATCGAACTTATATGCGAAGTGAAATTTCTTTGTACACTCTCTACGTCGTTTATTTCACCTGCTTTGTATGGGGATGTTAATACGCTACAGTATTCAAGCTGCGGTAGCACTAGAGATTTGAAGAGCGTTATCATAGGTAATTCACTGCGTATTTTAAAAGTACGCAGAATCCAACCCGTTAGACGTTTCGCAGCCGAAACTTTGACCTGGTTATGTACTTTGAAACCCATATTCTCAGACATTAATACCCCAAGGTCTTTCACACTGTCTTTCCGTTTTATTATGTAGTTAGATTCTGTTAAAGTAATTTGTAATTTCTTTAACACCATTATTATCTCCGTACCGTATTAATTGGAATTTTTCTTCATTGAATTGCATGTTGCTTTCCCTGGTCCACTGGAACACTACATTCATGTCTTCCTGCAGTCGGCCCGTGTCCTCTTGTGTGTTTACTATCTTGCTTAATTTTGTGTCATCAGCAAAAGACGACACCGTACTGTGTCTGGTGTTGGTATCTATGTCGCAAATTAGTATGAGGAACAGAAGGGGCGCTAGCACTGTTCCTTGGGGATTTTGCGTACTAATTGGAACACTCTTTACCCTCTTTTGATTTTGCGTACTAATTGGAACACTTTGATTTTGTGTACTAATTGGAACACTCTCTTTACCCTCTTTGATTTTGCGTACTAATTGGAACACTCTTTTTGCCCTCTTTGATCACCTATGGACCATTTACTTCTCATTTAACCCTTTGGCTGCAGCCATTTTTGGGCTATTAGGGCATATTCAGTCACTCCTGAATGATAAATCAAGCATCTGCATTAAATGAAGTGTATTCTTCCGAAAACTAGGCGAGAATAGCTTCAAAATGACACCAGAACGGGCCCCGTACGTGGTCTGGTTCACCCGCAGTGGTGCCAGTGAAATGCGGGAAACCCGCTATTATGTAACACTCGCTCGCTTGGCTACACTGCTGGGAGACAGAGAGAGAGAGACCCGCGCGAGACACAGTCAACCTCAGTGAGCCGCTCGGTGCTCTGAGGGTCGGAGGTGGGCCCCTCACGCTCCCGCCAACTGACACTCAATTTTTACGTTTTTTACAGGCTTTTAAAGCCTGGAAATTGCTGTAACTTGCCAGGACGTTCCAAAATGTCACCCGCAGCGAAAGGGTTAAGGGGGAGGTAGTCGCTTTTTCTGGACTCCCTTCACTCTCATTTTTAGCATATTAGGTTTGAGATTTTAAGACGTTCATTCCGTTAGATTGGCGATTTTGAGACCTTTCGCCCCATTTATTTGTCAATATTAAGACCTTTCGTGCCATTTAGGTGTCGATCTTTTTCCTGGCGAGCGAGAGCGAGCCTGTAATTTTAGAAGGAAATGGCCTTCGGCCGGGACATTTTTCTGCCGAAAAATGTACATAGGGGTGTTTTTTTTCAGCTTGTTGAAGGTCTAGCGAGGAAATTAAAAACACAAATTAATAAATAAATGTATAGACCAAAAAACAATCATTACCCCCTGAATTATTCGTTTATTTTTTGATATATTGTTTTCAATAATGTAATGCCTGCAGATATAAAGATAGTGTTATATACAGTATATATAGACAAGAGATATTTCAACACTCGGGTTTAGAAATCTGAGATATGTGGAGACGAATATGATTTCAATATCATTGCTATGCTGTTGCAATTTGTTAAATAAATGTTCTGAGTATATTCCGGGATACATACAGTTTAACCCCTTCAGACTCATATATTCCGGGATACATACAGTTTAACCCCTTCAGACTCATATATTCCGGGATACATACAGTTTAATGGCGTGACCTTCCTTAAGGTGGGGTCACCTGCTTTTTTATCTTTCTCTCCTTTTCTCTCTTTCCCTGGCTTGTATTCATTCGGCCCCATTTAGCCAACTGTTTTAAGACTTTTATCCCCATCCAGATGTCGATTTCTTCGTGGCGAGCGATAGCGAGCCAGCAATGTATGGAGAAATCCGGCTTCGCCGGAAATATTTTTATATCGAAAAATGTACAAATTTAGCTTGCTGTCAAAACAAAAATATATATATGCTGGCTCGCTCCCGCTCGCCAGGAAAATATTGACACCTGGATGGGGTAAACATCTTAAAACAGTAGGCTGAATGGGGCCGAATGGATACGAGCCAAAGAGAGAGGGAGAGAAAGAGGAAAAAAGCGAGGTGGGCTCCCTTAAATATGTAATCTGGAATGTGAAGCAAGACCCTCGACCTTGCGAACATAATCTTTCACTGTTCTTGGTTTAGGTCCGGGATACAGTTTCGTGACGTGACCGTCCTTAAGGGGAGATCGGTCGTTTTTCTGGTCCCCCTTCTTCCTCGTGTTTCGCCCCCAATCGTTTTAGATTTTAAGACGTTCGGCCCATTACTTTGGCGATTTTAAGACTCTTCGCCCCATTTCTTTGTCAATATTAAGACTTCATGTCATTTAGGTGTCAATGTTTTCCTGGCGAGCGATAGCGAGCCTGTACATTAAGAGGAACCAGCCTTCGGCCAGGACATTTTTCTATCGAAAAATGTACAAATTTATCTTGAAGGAGGGTCTTGAGCGGGTGTTTTTTAAGCTTGATGAAGGTCTAGGGACGAAACTAAAATAACAATAAAAAAGATGCATAAATGAATGTGAAGCAAGCCCGTCCTTGCGATAATCATCTGTCACTGTCCTTGGTTCAGGCCCGCATCGAAGAACAACTGAGATTGTCACGTTATATCCATTTTATTCTCGCTAAAACAACTAGACTATATTCTATGAAGATGATGTCGCAATGAGAAAGAACCTCTAAAAATATAAGGGGTAGATTCCATCATAATAAATCCTCCACCCCATACGTTGTTCCTAAACTTCATAAAATATAAGGGATAGATTCCATCATAATAAATCCTCCACCCCATACGTTCTTCCTAAACTTCATAAAATATAAGGGATAGATTCCATCATAATAAATCCTCCACCCCATACGTTCTTCCTAAACTTCATAAAATATAAGGGGTAGATTCCATCATAATAAATCCTCCACCCCATACGTTCTTCCTAAACTTCATAAAATAGGTTAAGGGGTAGATTCCATCATAATAAATCCTCCACCCCATACGTTCTTCCTAAACTTCATAAAATAGGTTAAGGGGGTACTGCTTGGTTTTTGGTCTGGGTATTTATTCATTTATATAATTTTGAGTTTCCTCGCTAGACCTCCATCAAGCTTAAAATAGCACCCCCTAGACCCCCTTTCAAGATATATTTGTACATTGTTCGACCCAGAAAAAGCAGGTAACACCCCCTGAACATAGGTTAAATCATTTATTTTTAGCAAGTGATAAAGCTTACTATCATTAAAATAATCAGCTACCAAAACATACAATGCATGTGAATGATTAGTCCTATTTATCCCTCAAGATATTTATTGCAAGAAAGATAACTGGCATATTGACATATTTTTCACCATTGTAAGTAGAAAAACGTAATGACTAGTTTAATCGATCCACCTATATACCAATCATAACAGAATGTGTCATGATTTTACAAATGTGCTTCCAATAAATCTTCATCAATTCCTGTCATGCCCTCATCCCCTCCCCTCCCCACCCCTCCCCTCCCCTCCCCACCTACCCTGTAAAGCCAATCACCTGTATGCTTAAACAATTATTTCCCTTCGCAGCGCCTGATACCGAATGAATATTGTTTAAAGGACTATTGTTTACAGAGATTAGACGGGTTAGGATTCCCATTTCTGAAGGTAACGTCATGTTTCAAGTCATTTCGTCTATTAACGGCGCTGGGAGGGGAAATAATTATTTAAGAATACAAGTGAAACGCTCCTTCAGTAGAGTAGTTGCTGTTTAATCCCAAAATAAATCGAGGCTATATGCAGAGTTTATGCTTTTCGGTATACCAGGACTCCCTTTTTAATTGTATTCTGGTTGTTGTTAAATTAATATTAATTAAGGGAGGAGTCTCTTCGACTTAAAAGATTTAAAAGCTTATATATTACCCTCCTGATTCCTTCCAAAATTAAATACAATGGTCTAATGAAAGCCAGAATATATTACAAAAAAGACATCTAAGTAACAATAGGGTTAACACTAGTTAACTCTTCCAGCACCTGCTCAACGACTCTTATCAATCAACCCCTTGAGGATTGTAACACGTTTTGACAGTTAAGCTAACTGTAATTAGATAGGAAGGCATGCGAGAAGATCAGAGGTTATGCATGGGATTTATGGATCTTGAGAAAGCATATGACAAAGTAAATTGAACCAGTATGATGTAAACACAATTTGTTGAATGCCGTTAAAATGATTAATGATGGTAGTGAAGCATGTTTAAGCCACCAACTGCGCGAGGGGTGGGGAGAAGCATACGTCACCGACGCGGCTGTTTTGGGGGCCACGGAGAGCAACAGTATTAATTAACTGTATAAAGCAATATTTTTGTGCCACATGTGCATAATCTTTAAGGACAAGGCACGTGTGAAGATTGAGCACCTAGAAAGTAGGTGTAAATATCAACATTCTAATGAACAAACCAGTTTACTGCAGAGGGGGAGAGAGACCGGTCAGCCGGCTCGAGATACGCACCTCTGCTCTCTCTGCTGTCTTGTGGGCTACTGGCAGTTTATCTTGCACGACAAACTTTGTGTGCGACGGAAGGGTGGTGGTAGAGGGATAGATTGAAGGAGGGGAAAGGTATTTGAGGGGGATGGAGGTAGTGGAGGAAGCAGGTGAGGGAGGAAGGGGGGGTGGAAATTAGAGGGAGGGAGGGGGGGGATAGAGGGAGGTCTAGAAGAGAAGGTTGTGGTATGGACAAATGCCATTAAGTTCTATTTGTCACCCAATTTCCCGGCACTTGCACATTCTTTGTATGTGTATGAATACCGTGCCTCGGGTGAGGTTTGCCGCAGTCCTTTGGGTTTTTAAAGCTTACTTCTTAAGAATATATAGCACACTAAGTTGATTGGTTTAGCCCATCTTACCTGGCAGATAAATCAAGTCTCCACTGCGCACACCGGATGGCATCCTGAGCTCCTGGAGATATTACAGGGCTATAAAACCGCTTTAAACCGGCTTAATTGTCAAGACGGGTGGTCCGCGATACACACAATAAAACACCCTCACATTCAGCCAGTCAGCTGAATCGTGCTAGCGTCAGGGCTTCAAGCAAGTGATCGTAATCAATATTTCTGAAGTCTGGATCGATGAAATCAGTGTACAGTGACTTAACCCCTTCTGTACGGTGCCCGTCATATGACGGGCACCATTTTGAGGCTATTATGAACCCTGAGAGAGAGGCCAGCTGTTGGAGGGAGTGCAGGGGGGCTCAAATCGCCGGCCACAGGTGGCGGGCACAGACTTGAGCTCTGAGTGCTCACTCGTTCACTCATGTGCAACATCACACATAACAAAAACAGCAAAAAATGCTAATTTTTACCGATTTTGGCCTTCGTTTGCAAGATCGTTGCAAGATAACCAGATGTCTTACAGGGATGATTCAGATGTCATTGGAAAGCTCTATCATTGTGCTATCATACATAATTTCAGTTGTATTACGCTCTGGCTGTTGCTTATGCATGAAAAAGAGCATGGAATGAAAGTAATTTTGGGCAATTATGCCCGCATTGAAGGAGTTAAGAATGGTTACAATGACAAAATAAATCAATAATCAATAACAACAGTATTATTATTAGTTTTGTTATCACCTTCAGAAGTAAAATAAATAGATATGTTCAGGCAAGGGCATGGAATTTCGGTGTGAGTGTCCTAGGTTCGAGTCCTTAGAGTGCCACATGTATTTGTTGATTTCATTAATTGAGTTTATAAGTGAAGTTGGTTGTTGAAAAATGATAATAAATCAGAATCTCTTGACTCATAATAAATTCTAAGTACTAACGATAAATACAAGCATCAGTCAATCAAACTAACATATAACTTACAGATTTTGGTCTTTTGGATAGTCAGGTCGTATTCTTGAAGCGACACGTTGAGGTAGACTTGCATTAGCTTGTCCTCCCCCTCGCACGACCCCCTTGTGACCCCCACCACCAGGAGGATCCCCACCACCCCCCACCACCACCAGGTCCTTAGGAAGCTGCCACACCCTCTCTCTCCTGGCCTCGGTCTCATGGCGTACACTGTCAAAATTTAAGGGGAGACGGGCTGTTTTTTTTAGTCTATTAAGTCATTTATTCATTTATGTTTGATTTTCCTCGCTAGATCTCCCTCAAACTTAGAAAAACACCCCCTAGACACCTCCTCATGATAAATTTGTAAATTTTTTGATAGAAAAATGTCCCGGCTGAAGGCCGGTTCTTCTTATAATTACAGGCTTACTATCGCTCGCCAGGAAAATAAGTGACACCTAAATGGCCCTAAAGGTCTTACTATTGACAAAGAAATGGGGCGAAAGGTCTTAAAATCGGTAAACTAAGGGGGCGAACGTATTAATATCTCAAAACTAACAACCTTTGCATTAATATTATCCCATCCTGGACTTTTGTTATGGAATCCTATGATAACTTTAGTAATTTTCTGTTGTGTATTTGGTGCTCGTATAATACATTTAGTATAGCATTAGGTAAGTGGGACTGATAACTTATATTACTAGCTGGGAATGACTTGCTTGTATTTGATCCCATATCTAACCCATACAGTGCTGGATGACATCCTTTTCGTTATATGATGGCAATTATTAGACGATTTTATGCAGCTTAGGAAGGACGTATTCCCATTGAAAGGCTACATACTATCTCAATTAATCGTCTTAGCTACCATATATCCTCCCTCAGCTTCATAAATTCGTCTAAATGTTGCTGAAATCAAATTTATAAACACGTCGCCGGTACATAACTTACTTTTGTGCATAATATAAACAATTTAAGCATATAAATTAAAACTGAACTGTACTCTACGATGGATAAATATGCAATTCGATGGCCAAATGTCTGTTTACGTACACAGGTGTCGAAATCAAACGCTAAGAATCGTATAGACTGTAATAGACAATTAACAATGTCGATGTTCCATGTCGAAAGGTTATGTAAAATTCGTAATATAATATGCAATGTCTCTTCATGTGGATAACTTTCAATTCGTGTTGAAATGGTCGAATACAAATAAATATGCCTATTCGACTAAATATTTGCCGATATTACTTGAAATAACGTCGCTTCCCACTGCATAAAGGTGTAATGTTAGAATTGTTAACGAAAGCCAAATGCATTACTTCATTTGTTACCTTTGTGCAAAATATAAACATCTTAAGCACAACTAAACATTGAAGTGTCGTTTAAGATTGAGATATATGGAATTCGATTGACAAAATTAATGTCTGTTCACGTACACAGGTGTGGAAATCAAATGTTGAAAGTCATTTACAATAACCAATTGACGATTGTGATGCTCCATGTCGAATAACTGTGTAAAAGTCGTAATCAAATTATTCAATGTTGGTTCATGTGGCAGTTTGTGCGAATATGGTAGAAATATAATGAAAAATAGCTCTTCGACCGTAGATGTGACGATATTACTTGAGAAAACGTCGCTTCCCACTGTATAAAGATGTATCGCCGGCCTTTTTTATCATTCTCTCCTTTTCTCTCTTTCCCTGGCTTGTATCCATTCGGCCCCATTCAGCCTACTTTTCTAAGACGTTTATCCTTATCCAGGTGTCAATTTCTTCCTGGCGAGCGATAGCAAGCCAGCATTGTATGGAGAAATCCGGCTTCGCCGGAGAATTTTTTTATCGAAAAATGTACGTTACCGCTCGCCAGGAAAATATTGACACCTGGATCGGGGTAAACGTCTTGAAATAGTAGGTTGAATGGGGCTGAATGGATACAAGCCAAAGAGAGAGGGAGAGAAAGAAAAAAAAAGCGAGGTGGGCTGGCTTACACTATAATCCCCGAGGTGGGTGCTGTGTAGAGGCCTCACACACCAATAAGGAAGCCTCGGGTCTTGGGGTAATATTCGTCAGCCATCCAAGGATCGCACGCACCAACACACGAACGTTACCTTATTGGCTCACCATCATTGACGTCACGCAAATGGCCGTCTCTGGTTGGCTGGTTTTTTGCCTTTATTCCCGGTGTACTATATCTCTAGACAAAAAATGTGTGAAATCGAAGTTCCTGCATGTTTAATGTACTTTACTGAAGAGGAATCTTTAACTCAATATGTTTTTCAATACGGTACACCTGGTGTATGGTTAAGGTATGATGCAAGCGAAGAGTCGTTAGCATGCAATTATATGAACAAAGGAGTATATACATATTATACAGTATATATATATATATATATATATATATATATATATATATATATATATATACAGTATATATATATTTATATATATATATAATATATATATACATATATATACAGGGTGATTCAGCATTCCATGCAGTAAATTGGACGACAGCCTCCTTGCATAATTTTAACCAGAAATATATCTATGGTAAACTGTCGAATTATACATAGTTTGGCTGTTACAATACATTTATGATATTGTATTAATGAAGGCGAAAGGTGAAGGGAAACCCACCTAGATTTATGTGGATGTCAGCGATTCAATGGTGCGACGTGTACAGGTTTCCTTACAGGCACATGGGGGCACTTTGAACATACGTGTACAGGCTTGCTTACAGGCACATGGGGGGCACTTTGAACATACGTGTACAGGTTTGCTTACAGGCACATGGGGGGCACTTTGAACATACGTGTACAGGCTTGCTTACAGGCACATGGGGGGCACTTTGAACATACGTGTACAGGTTTGCTTACAGGCACATGGGGGCACTTTGAACATACGTGTACAGGCTTGCTTACAGGCACATGGGGGGCACTTTGAACATACGTGTACAGGTTTGCTTACAGGCACATGGGGGGCACTTTGAACATACGTGTACAGGCTTGCTTACAGGCACATGGGGGGCACTTTGAACATACGTGTACAGGCTTGCTTACAGGCACATGGGGGGCACTTTGAACATATGTGTACAGGTTTGCTTACAGCCACATGGGGGGTACTTTGAACATACGTGTACAGGCTTGCTTACAGGCACATGGGGGGTACTTTGAACATATGTGTACAGGTTTGCTTACAGCCACATGGGGGGCACTTTGAACATACGTGTACAGG
This sequence comes from Paralithodes platypus, assembly GCA_032716605.1. NCBI lineage: Eukaryota > Metazoa > Arthropoda > Malacostraca > Decapoda > Lithodidae > Paralithodes > Paralithodes platypus. Next base: position 16,020,471 of record CM064487.1, on the reverse strand, counting down.
CTTGCTTACAGGCACATGGGGGGCACTTTGAACATACGTGTACAGGGTTGCTTACAGGCACATGGGGGGCACTTTGAACATACGTGTACAGGTTTGCTTACAGCCACATGGGGGGCACTTTGAACATACGTGTACAGGTTTGCTTACAGCCACATGGGGGCACTTTGAACATTTTCTTTAGCTTGTAGCAAAGAAAAGTACACTGTCGAGATCTGTGAATAAAGTAGTACAAAATCTATGTAGGTTTCACTTCACCTTTCACCTTCATTAATGCATCATAAATGTACTGTATCAGCCAAACAATGTATTTTTCGATATTTTACCATAGAACCATTTTTGGTTAAAATTACGCAAGGAGGCCGTCGTCCAATTTACTGCATGGAATGCTGAATCACCCTGTATATATATACAGTATATATATATATATATATATATATATATATATATATATATATATATATATATATATATATATAATGTGTGTGTGTGTTGAGATCATATTCTTATTCTTATTCTGTTTATTATTATTATTATTGTAGTTGCCAATACAGGGGCATAATATAATGTTCTGTACTTAAATAATTGCATACATTCTTAAAAATCGTATCATAAACTGTTTGTGAAAAGAATACTTTTCGTAGAAGATTGTTTCGAAATTGATCAAAATTATGTGTTCATGAAGCATAATTCAAAATAGATAACAAATAATATATGTTTTTAAATCCCGTCTTCCTAATTTACAGCCTAGGGCATTTGCATACAGTCAAATATCTAGTGTGCTGCATTATATAATAGAACTGCTGAAGAAAAATGAGGGTATATTAAAACAACACACTCTCCATTGCATTTATTTGTTTATGTACTTATGTATTTATTTAATATTCTTAGTTTCCTCCGAAGACCTCCATCAAGCTTTAGGGGAGCCCACTTCGCTTTTTTTGTTTTATCTTACTCTCCCTCTCTCTTTGGCTTGTATCCATTCGGCCCCATTTAGCCTACTGTATTAAGACGTTTACCCCCATCCAGGTGTCAATATTTTCCTGGCGAGCGGTAGCGAGCCAGCATATATATATATATTTTTCGACAGCAAGCTAAATTTGTAAATTTTTCGATAGAAAAATTATACCCGGCGAAGCCGGTTTCTCCATACATTGCTGACTTGCTATCGCTCGCCAGGAAGAAATCGTCACCTGGATGGGGATAAACGTCTTAAAACCGTTGGCTGAATGGGGCCGAATGGATACAAGCCAGGGAAAGAGAGAAAAGGAGAGAAAGATTTTAAAAAGCCGGTGACCCCTCTTAAGTGACGAGTTTTTTTTATATAAGCATGCAGTGTTTGAGGACGCATTTTTACACTTTCTTCTCTGGTTATCATTAGACGATATTATGCAATTTAAGAAGGATCTAAAATAACTCTCTTGCTTCCACAAGTTCTTCCTAAACTGAATAAAATCGTCGTTAACCCCTTCTTTACCGGTGACGTCTTTTCAATTGTATTCTAGCTATATTAAGACGATTTTGTGCAGTCTAAGATGGATCTGTGGTAGTAAAAAGGGTTAAGTGAGATAGTTCCAAGCCTGTTAATTGCTGGAGGCCCTTAATAAACTGAATACAATCGTCTAATGGTGCCCAGAATAAGGTTGAAAAGACGTCGCCAGTACAGAACGGGTTAAATGGCTAGAATAAAATTACAAAAACGCATCCTAATCCTCAAGGGGTTAAGCATATATCAACACAAGAACTTTGATCGCCAACTCTGTTCTTCAACCTTGATCGGTCAGTGTTTATGATGCACTTTGTTCATAATTATGTCTCCTTTTATAATCTATCTATAGTATAGTTGCTAATGCCAGTGGAAAATCGTCTCAGAAAGGTACCGGAAAGATGAACATATCTATCTATCTATTTTATCTATTTACTCAGGCTCAATCCTCACTTTTCCTTTTATTTTATTTTTATTTATTTTTATTTTTTATTTATTTTTATTTTTTATTTTTTATTTTTTTTTATTTTTATTTTATTTTTTTATTATTTTTTTTTTTTTTGGGGGGGGCGAAAGATGAACATATACATAATAATAATCTTTGAATAATGAGACTAGAATGAAGTTGTGAGTCAAAATAATATAAACGATAATACCAAAATATAAACACATACACAAATACACAAAGACCTTGGTGATCCCTGGTCTCTGGGTCTTCTCTTGGGTGATCTAGATAAGTGTGAATTTATGTTTTGTTTGGGTGTGTTCATTGTTTTCTGTTGTGTTGTGTTGTCCCTATTCGGGCTCTGTCTTTAGTCGGACAACCCCAGAAAAACAAAATAGGAAAAATGAGGAATGGGCCTGAGTACATACATACATACATACATACATACATACATACATACATACATACATACAAATAACGATCAAAGCTCTCGTATGTCCCTCTCTTTAGTGTACAATGAGGACCACCCTAAATATGAAGGGAGCCCACCTCGCTCTTTTTTTATCTTTTTCTTCCTCTCTCTTTGGCTTGTATCCATTCGGCCCCATTCAGCCTACTGTTTTAAGACGTTTACCCCCATCCAGTTGTCAATATTTTCCTGGCGAGCGGTAGCGAGCCAGCATATACATATTTTTGTTTTGACAGCAAGCTAAATTTTTACATTTTTCGATAGAAAAGTGTCTCCGGCGAAGCCGGATTTCTCCATACAATGCTGGCTCGCTATCGCTCGCCAGGAAGAAATTGACACCTGGATAAGGATAAACGTCTTAAAACAGTTGGCTGAATGGGGCCGAATGGATACAAGCCAGAGAAAATGAGAAAAGGAGAGAAAGAGAACAAAAGCAGGTGACATATGGACACCCCCGAAAGCCAATATCGGGGAATGAGGCGGATACAAACAGGCAAGAACCTTAAAATACATGATATATCGGCGGTCCTTAAGGGGAGATGGGACATTTTTCTGGTCCCCCTTCTTCCTCATGTTTAGCCCCATTAGTTTTCAGATTTTAAGACATACGGCCTATTTGTTTGGCGATTTTAAGATATTTCGCCCCATTTCTTTGTCAATATTAAGACTTTTCGTGTAATTTAAGGTGTCGATTTTTTTCCTGGCGAGCGATAGCGAGCCTGTAATTTAAAGGGAACCGGCCTTCGGCCGGGACATTTTCCTATCGAAAAACGTACAAATTTATCTTCAAGGACGGTCTTGGGGGTGTGTTTTTTTACGTTTGATGGAGGTCTCGGGAGGAAACTGACAAGAAAATAATAAAAAGATACATAAATTAACAAATAGATACATAAATTAACAAATAGATACATAAATTAACAAATAGATACATAAATTAACAAATAGATACATAAATTAACAAATAGATACATACATTAACAAATAGATACGTCCAAGCAATTGTACAGTATTTTAGGTTGCCACCATTATCCACCTAGAACCTATATATCACCGGACACAATGGGGGAACCCAACCCACACGTACCGTATAACTCATGGTTGCAAGATTTTGTTCGATTCGTTTGATGGCTAGATTTAGAGCCGTAGCGGGCACTCCATTAATCTTCTTGCCGGGGACTATATTTATGTGTCATAATAAACATTAGGTATTATTATGGTATAAAAATGATTGTGTATAGTGATAGTATTATACCTCTCTATCCATATATTAAGGGGAGATCTCCACTTGAGGGATTTTTTTCTTGACCCCTTTCTCCCTCATGTTTAGCCCCATTGCTTTTGATATTATAAAACGTTTGCCCCATTAGTTTATCGATTTTAAGAACTTTCACCCCATATTAAGACCTTTCGCGCAATTCAGGTGTCGATTATATCCTGGCGAGCGATAGCGATGCTGTAATTTAAGAGGAGCCGGCCTTCGGCCGGGAAATTTTTCTACCGAAAAATGTACAAATTTATCTTGAAAGGGACTCAAGGGGGTGTAATTTTAAGGTTGATGGAGGTCTAGGGAACAAACTAAATACCTCCCCTTAAGCGGGTCACCTGTTTTGTTTTATCTTTCTCTCCTTTTCTCTCTTTTCCTGGCTTGTATCCATTCGGCCCCATTCAGCCAACTGTTTTAAGACGTTTATCCCCATCCAGGTGTTGATTTCTTCCCGGCGAGCGATAGCGAGCCAGCATTGTATGGAGAAATCCCGCTTCGCCGGAGAAATTTTTCTATCGAAAAATGTACAAATTTAGCTTGCTGTCAAAAAATATATATATATATACTGGCTCGCTACCGCTCGCCAGGAAAATATTGACAACTGGATGAGGGTAAACGTCTTAAAACAGTAGGCTGAATGGGGCCGCATGGATACAAGCCAAAGAGAGAGGGAGAGAAAGAGAAAAAAAGCGAGGTGGGCTCCCTTAAACGGTCGTATTACTGATAATGTATTGATGTGATAAGGAAGCGTTATTATGGACACCTTATATACCTTTTTCATACTCATATTTCTAGTGCATAGATCTACTGTTTCCACCTGTTGACCGACATATTGTAATTGCTTTCGACAAACTTCATTTGAAATCACATGAAGAACATAAATATTTACGCCAATTACAGGGTGATTCAAAAAAAGTTTAATGATTTCACATGTTTATTCTGAGAGAAGGACAACTCATATAGCATTGAACTGAGAATTTAATGAAAATACACATCATGCCATTTTTAGAACAGTAATTGTGAACTCAATAACTCAGCTGAGAACAAAATGGCACTGGATTGTCCTAAATCAGCATTCACACAAATTTCTTGTAATTCACGTTCTCTAAATGTGCGCCATTGCGATTGAGACAGGCTTTGATTCTGACCCCAAAAGTTCTGTCCCACTTTCCTTAGGGTCTCGGGTGTGACTTGTTGGACGTAGTTGGTCTCATTCAGCTTGAGCTGAGCCAGTGTATCAGGTTTGTCAACGAACACAGATCCCTTGGCAGCCCCCCACAGCCAGAAGTCCAGTGGGTTCAGGTCGGGGCTGTAAGGCAACCATTCGTGGGTGGTGCCGAGAGCAAGGAGGCGGTTGTTAAAGAGCTGTTGCAGATAGTCAATGGTGGCATGTGCAGTATGAGGTGGGGCCCCATCCTGCATGAACCAGGCCATACGGAGCTGGCCTGGAGTGAGGGATGCACACAGGTCAATGTGAAACTGCCTGATGATCTCACGGTAACGTTCAGCATTGATGGTGACGGTCCGACCACCTTCTTCGAACCAGTAGGGACCAAGACATCCATGCCTGGCATTGTAAGCCACAAAGGCAGTGAGCTTTGGGCCCTTCAGCTGCCTCTCTGTGATCTCCTCGGGTAGCTCAGAGCCCCAGAAGATGTTGTTATGGTTGTTGATGGAGCCGTTGATGTGGAAGTGTGCCTCGTCGGAGAACCAGATGTGGTTGATCCATCCTGGGGTGCGTTCAAGCTTTTGGCTGAGCCAATCACACATGACATGCCTTCTTTGCATGTCCTCAGCTTTTAGTTAATGCCTCACAGATATGGTGTAAGGGAATAGCTTGAGCTCCTTGGTCATAATACGCAACAGACTGGAGGGGGAGAGTCCCAACTCTTGGGAGCGGCGGCGGTGAGACTTCTTTGGGCTTCTGATGGCTGAGTTGCGCACAGTATCAATGTTTGCCTGGTTCTTTGTGACTGCTGCTGGACGTCCACTGTTCCCCTTGTGTGAGCTGTGGACAGTACCCTTGCTCTCAAAGTGCTTGACAAACCTCAGTATAACATTATTTTTAGGTCCATCACGTGTTTGAACTTTGAACTCGCGGCAGAACCGACGACGGACTGTGACGTACGATTTGGTCTCATACCAGAATTCAACTATCTTGACTTTCTGCTCGGCTGTGAATACCATTTTAGCTAGAACCTTGTAGTTGACTTATGCCAAATGGCATGATACCACTATCACAACCTGAAAAGATAAAGTGTGTAGGTTAAAAAATGAAGAAATGACATACATGAAAAATCATTACACTTTTTTTTAATCACCCTGTACTTAGTGTCGGGCAATGAAACAAGCTGCTTTATTGCTTCGGACAGACAGTTACTGTGATTAGGTATTGTAATTCATACTTTGTTGTAATTGGTAAATGAGTTTGAATCTTGAAATGGGGTCTACGAGGTGTTATTTTAACCCTCTCCGACATATGACGCTATTTTGGGCCTATTAGGGATACTTTAAAGCCTTTGTTACCATCAGGGGTATTAGAAACCTTTAGTTTAGTTACTTCAACCTCTGCACTGGACGGTCTGCAGTTGTCTTTGAGTTAGCTGTGGGCAGAAAACTACTTTTGGAGAGGTAATTATAAGAGTGAGTGAACTCTATTTCTTATGCTAATCTGGCAACCTCTGCGTCTTATGAGCGTGAAAGGGTTAAGCTTGATGGAGGTCTAGGGAGGAAACTAAAAAAATAGTAAAAAGATACATAGATGAGCAAATAAATACGCCCATCCCCCATTAACCCTTTGAAGCTCTGACGCGTTTTATCAGTTTATTTTGGCAATCATTAGACGATTTTATGCAGCTTAGGAAGGATATGTGGGTATTAAAAGGGTAAATACTATCTCAATCAACCCTTTGACTTCCGTATACCGTTACTAATCTGAATAAAATCGTCTAATAGTAGCCAGAAAAGAGAACAGAAACGCGTATTGGAGCTTGAAAGGGTTAAAGTTTATGACCAACTGGACAATCAAGGTGCAGGCTACTGTATGAAATCCTAGAGGGAGCACCACCTTCTGCAGATGACGGGGAAAAATAATCTATGACATTCCTGCTTAGGTGCCTTTCACAAGAGGACATTCTTGGTGATTAAATCTGTAAAAGAATTCGAGTATTGCGTCTTTTGTCTCCTTGTACATAAAACAAAGTGGCGATGATTAAATTAACTACTGGTGGTGGTTGATTATACTTGTAGTGCTTAGTCATAGTACGGGTATGTAGGCTATGTATTATACTTGTAGTGCTTAGTCATAGTACGGGTATGTAGGCTATGTATTATACTTGTAGTGCTTAGTCATAGTACGGGTATGTAGGCTATGTATTATGCTTGTAGTGCTTAGTCATAGTACGGGTATGTAGGCTATGTATTATGCTTGTAGTGCTTAGTCATAGTACGGGTATGTAGGCTATGTATTATACTTGTAGTGCTTAGTCATAGTACGGGTATGTAGGCTATGTATTATACTTGTAGTGCTTAGTCATAGTACGGGTATGTAGGCTATGTATTATACTTGTAGTGCTTAGTCATAGTACGGGTATGTAGGCTATGTATTATGCTTGTAGTGCTTAGTCATAGTACGGGTATGTAGGCTATGTAGTATGCTTGTAGTGCTTAGTCATAGTACGGGTATGTAGGCTATGTATTATACTTGTAGTGCTTAGTCATAGTACGGGTATGTAGGCTATGTATTATACTTGTAGTGCTTAGTCATAGTACGGGTATGTAGGCTATGTATTATACTTGTAGTGCTTAGTCATAGTACGGGTATGTAGGCTATGTATTATACTTGTAGTGCTTAGTCATAGTACGGGTATGTAGGCTATGTATTATGCTTGTAGTGCTTAGTCATAGTACGGGTATGTAGGCTATGTATTATGCTTGTAGTGCTTAGTCATAGTACGGGTATGTAGGCTATGTATTATGCTTGTAGTGCTTAGTCATAGTACGGGTATGTAGGCTATGTATTATACTTGTAGTGCTTAGTCATAGTACGGGTATGTAGGCTATGTATTATACTTGTAGTGCTTAGTCATAGTACGGGTATGTAGGCTATGTATTATGCTAATAAATACAATTATGTATCCTAACACAATATTAATATTTAACCTAAAGCTAAATGTATAAGTATATTTTTATGTTAGCATTGTTAATGAAAGCCATATGTATTATTTAGTTTAAGTTTGTTACTATTATGCTAAATATTAACATCTTAGGCATATAAATTATAATTGAAATGTCGTTTAAGAGGAAAGAATCTACTCCAATGCCAACTAGAGCTAACGTATAAACCATACCTAAGAATATGACTTGCCGAGTAACGATGGATAAATATGCAATTCGATTGACGAATGTCTGTTCACGTACACAGGTGTGGAAATCAAATACTTAATGTAATTTGCAATAAACAATTTACGCTCTTGATGTTATATGTCGCATGTTATGTGAAAATCGAAATAAAATTATTCAATGTTGGTTCATGTGGAAAATTTCCAGTTTGTGTGAAAATGGTCGAATAGGATATTTTCCTTATAGGAAAATATCATATTCGACCATAGATTTCTCGACATTACTTGAGAAAACGTCGCTTCCCACTGCAAAAATGTGTTAGTTTATTATTATTATTATTATTATTATTATTAGGGGTTCGAACCCTAGCGGGGAACCCCTATTGTATTCGTTAAATCTTATTCTTCCAAATTATATTTCCACGCCGGTTTTTAAGCAATAACTTCGGAACAGCTACAACACACTGAATAACGTTGTAGCTGAAGGGATGCATATTTGTGAGTATAAATGTGAGTGTACTGTAGCTTAATTGTGTGCTTTAATGTGAGAATTTCCAGTGTTGATCAAGTAATATAGTTTATATTGTGTATATTTATATTTTGATCTGCATTTCCCCTTCAGTACAAGCCCCAACATTCCGAGGAATGCTGTAACTATATGAATGTGTATTATTAGTATAAGTATTTGTTTAGGTATAAGCGTGTAAGTGTAGTTGTGCGTTGTATAATAAAATAGTTAACGCTAATATATTAATTTTCTTATTACATTATGAAAGTAAGAAAATGGATAGTATAGGGATAACAATTATGTTCTAAAGGAAATAGGGTAATAGGTACACTGACACTCCGCCCCTCCTAAAACAAAAAACAGTTCTTGCGTAATACCGAAAGAATAACCCATCCTACTTAAAGTACGGTTAATTTGTGAGTGCATTGCAAAGTTATAGTAGTTTTTAATACAGTTTACTATTTTTCAACAATATTTAAAAAATGTATTCCAGCCGTCCAACGACGCTACCGCACAATATTTGTTTACGTGCGCGGTTTCGTTGTTTTGTATATACTCAGGCACAATACCCCACAGCTGGGGGTGGCCGACTCGAGACAAAACCCAAACCAAGACAACATTTGAAGTTCCAATGTTTAGGGTTCGGGACCACTTTTGCGTTCCCTTGCCCCTTTCTGTCTCGTCTAATAGGTAGATTTTACAAGGGGAAGATGATTCCTAGCCTCCCGCCCCTGAAGTCTTGGGGGGCTGTTTTTTTAAGTTTGATGAAGGTCTAGTGCAGTGGCGTATCTAGGGTGGGGCAGGCAGGGCACGTGCCCTGGGTGCCACTGGAAGGGGGGCGCCAAATCTTCCTCAAGTAATTAGCCTCTTATTTAACTACAGCACAAATGAAATATTATAATATTATCTTGTATTTCGCCTAAATATCTATTCACTCATCTAAATAGAATATGAGAAACAACAGTAATAACAGTAGGCTGCATATGGTAGAACTAAAATATAATTTCTTAGGCACTGAATTGCCTTGCCAAAACATATAAATAGTTTAGTTACCCCTGTACTTATTTCGGGGGTGGTTTTCTTTCTTTACATAATACAATATTGAATTATATATATATATTATTGATATTCTGGAGTATTTCGTATCTGGTTGATTAGTAAATAATAATGAAATATTGTTAATACTTAGTAATTTGCTATATAAGAGACCCGCAAGAGAATAAGATTTGATTTATAACTCTTTGCATTCTCGATTTGAATGCTAGCGAACTTTCGTTATTGACAAACTGTGGCGGTCGAGTGGAGAGCAGGCTCACGTGTGAACCTGCTTGACCTGCGTTCGATCCCAGCCAAGGCGAACATTTAATGAGCGTGGAAGTTCGTCCTAGCATGTTTCACGTGCTCGCACCCAATCGGGGGCACCTCGACGACGTATACAGACTAATAACACACATACCAAAGCCATTCCAACAGCTTCCTCTCTCTCCATCACCCCTTCTCTCTACACTCTTCAGAAAATAGGAAAGTAGAAAATAGCTACGAGGTGCCGTTGTAAAGGCTTATCCCTGAATACCTTCACCTGACCTGAAACACTCGACTCTTGAGTGGAGGTATCAGGCAAAGCAAGAACTCGTAGGTACGGACATCTATTTATATATTTAGTTCTCTAGTATATTTCCCACATTGTAGATACGGATAATTATACTTTTTGCCCTGATTTTGGCATCTAATCAAGAGTTTTCCAATTGGTGTAGGTGTGATTCTTTTGGATTTTGGCGGTTTTACATTAATTTCTTTATAAAAATGCTTAGGCTAACAAAAATTGAAATAAAGCCTCGCCTAAAGGTTTAAACATGGAGTATCATTTTCCTTATTTCAGAATATTGTGTAAGATCATGAAATGTTCCTTCCCGAAGAAGGTCAGTGGATTTTCCTATATTTCTTTAGATAATTTGCTTAGGCTAAATTCTTTTAACATTAAGGGGGGTCACCTGCTTTTTTCTCTCTTTCCCTGGCTTGTATCCATTCGGCCCCATTCAGCCAACTGCTTTAAGACGTTTATCCCCATCCAGGTCTCGATTTCTTCCTGGCGAGCGATAGCGAGCCAGCATTGTATGGAGAAATCCGGCTTTGCCAGAGAAATTTTTCTATCGAAAAATGTACAAATTAGGTTGCTGTCAAAACGAAAATATATATATGCTGGCTCCCTACCGCTCGCCAGGAAAATATTGACACCTGGATGGGGGTTAACATCTTAAAACAGTAAGCTGAATGGGGCCGAATGGATACAAGCCAAAGAGAGAGGGAGAGAAAGAGAAAAAAAGCGAGGTGGGCTCCCTTAAGCAAATCACAGACCCATTTGCATCAGTGAAAGCAAGGAAGGTTAGCATCCTCTATGGAGGTTTTGTGGTGCAATGCCAGCGTCCTCTATAGAGCCAGAGCATAAAATACCCTTTCAAAACACCCCAGTGGCACTCAAAACAAAGCAATGTGTGATTAGGTGAGATCATTCCCCTCCATTACTCGCTACCACTCCTCAATATGTGCCCCCCCCCCCCTTTCTCCCTCCTCCTCAATTATCAGCTATTTTTTCTCTTATTCCCCCTTTTATCGGGTAATTTTCCACGCGAATTTCCCTCACGTGGTCTCTATAACACGGGCAAGGCAGCTAGAGATCCTTGCAACACAGAGACTTCTAGTGCAAGGCCTCTGTGCCGCACTGCAGCTCAGAGAGAAAGGTTATTCACCGCCTGGGCTCTCGCCTCACGAATCGACCGGGCAGCAATAATACATCTTTTTCACCCCCCAATGCTATTACCACTGCTTTTATTGCTCTTAAATGTTTATATGGTCATATTAAAAGCAAAATAGGCGCATATGGATAAGTAATAATGATATACATGTATATGGTAAATATGATGATTTTCGTCAGAATAGAACCAAATACCTTCACATGGCAGGACCTTTCAAAAACATAGGCTTCGCCGTTTAAAGGTTAACTATCGTAGAGTTGGGTAACATCTTCTTGGTAGGTCTCGAACCACTTCCTTTAATTTCCGTAGAAGAGAGTATTGTCTTCTTGGAAGGTCTCGAACCACTTCCTTTAACTTCAGCAACTGGAAAAGGTCTATAACCACTTCTTTTATTTTGCATAGAGGCGAGTCTCGTCTTCTTGAAAGGTCTCGAACCCCTTTCTTTAACCCAAGGAACGCAATACGCCTTCTATGAAGTTTTGTATAAAAACAACGATAGGCCTCATATGGCCATGGTTTTCAAATGTGTCCAAAAACCGAGGCAAAGGCAGTATCTGTATGAACATCGGTTGACAAGTAGCTCTAAGTGTCAACTTTCGATAACAAACATCAAAGCATTCAGACGTAGCCTGAAGGAACACCTGAACCGGACAGCTGCGAGAAGGGAGCACCAAGCTTATGTCTACTACTAAGTACGACATAAGAGATAGACAAACCAAACTGAAATTATTACTGATTACGGATTACTGATATTTACTATAGGATGTAAGGTATCTTAAAATAACCCCCTAGAAATACTTTCTCTAAAGTATCTATTTCTTTATCCTCCCCATTTCCCCAGCTAACCTAATCCCACAAGGACCCCAATGGAAATACGCCTAACGGCCTTATTGGGCTATCCTTAGTTGGAATTATGCAAGGCTGGTACATGTCATATTTATAACATACTATGTGGTACCAACTCTGTAAATTGCTAACTAAATAAATATTATTATTATTATTATTATTATTATTATTATTAAAGCACAATTACACCTCAAACAAACACACACACACACACACACACACACACACACACACACACACACACACACACACACACACACACACACACACACACACACACACACACACACACACACACACACACACACACACACACACACTCCTCCACCCTCATTATTGTGGAAGCAGTGGTACGGCTTTGGGACCGTCACAGTCGTCACTCAACCCCAGATATATCCCATATACTAAATATGTACCGGTATACCACAGACCAAAATGGTGTGCCCCATGACAAGTGTGATGTCTAGAAATATGATCAATAACGAAGGGAGGAAGGGAGGAGAATTCTTCCTTCCCTTTCAGCACACCAATTTTCTGGGTCCTAATACTTCAAATAGGCCTTCGTGTGCCTTTTGGTCCAACAATAATGCTATATATGGAATACTGTATATAAAGAATATTTTGTAATTCCTCCCTTCCCTCCACCTCCGTCCTCCCGTATGACTCAGCTGCCATTCGCGCCATCACGACCTTAACCACAACACACCCACATCATTTCTGTGCAAAAAATATTCACAGTGGGATGCAAGGGTGTGATATCAACACACTGATATATTATATTTAATTACATTTTCGATCGAGTCTTAGCACCAGTGCTAGCACAAGAGCTAGCATTTGATATAGGTTAACTTCAGCATCTGGGATAGTACAGGCGTCGAGCCTAGTTCTGTGAGCCTCGAGCCTCACTGGGGTGATAGCATCGGAAGCATTGTGAATGCTGTGCATATCACTAGTATTTTTGTAGTGTGCATCATACTCTGGCTTGTGCTACTGTTGTTGGCTGCACAGTTTATCCAGCGTGCATAATAAATCTATCTTTTCCTCATCCTATGACTTAAACAGCTTCAAGATTCGTGTTGTCAGACACTTTGACAGCAACATACCTTGAAATTGTCTCTCTATCTCTCTTAATTTAGCGGGGAAAATACGGTACAGGAAGCTTTGTATAATATCTCCTTAAGTTCTTACACATAGAAAAGAAAATTTAGTTACTTTCAATTCATAATTATACGAAAATACTTTCCGTACCAGCCGTCCGGCTGGCTCAGTTGATAGCTTGCCTGATTCTCATCTTGCAGGTCTCGCGTTCAATCCCCGCTCAGATTGAAAAAAAATTCTGGGATATAACCGGCGGTTACCATCTCCCCATGAGCAAAGGGGATGGGTAATGGTATCTGGTAGACTAAAGAAAGCCAAGCGCTTGTGAATCCTCGAAGGAGGAGATACGGGCGCTATATAAGTAACCAGACGATTATTATAGACGATTATTGAAATGTCTGCACTTCAAAATGCCCGAAAACAGCCTTCATACAGGGTCTTCCCAAATAATATGCATAAATGCACCCCTCCCCCCTCCCCACAATCTTAATTTTGGCAGTATTTAACAGAACAAATATAACACACACAAACACTTACAAATAATAATATCCATAATTGGCATAAGAAAACGAGATCAAATCACCAACAAATATAGGGCATAGGCCGGGGTGGAGGGGCTTCTTGAAAGATTGGGCGACATATGGGCGAGTTTTGAGATTAATACTGGGCGACAACAGCTACCACCGACTTCTGGCAACCCTGCCCTATCAGAATCCGTCACTCGTCAGTAATACTCAGTACCACTCGGCGCTCGCTAGCTGCTAGCATCAGGAAGGGGTTGTTTGTTACTCTGCCAACCTCACCACACCACCACCACCACTCCCTTCTCTTGCCATTCCGTGAGTTCATACAATATTAGTATTGTATTATTAGAGTACACTATAATTCCTTTAATCTGATGGCTATTATAATGGTTGGGCTACACCAAGTGATTTAGTGCATCGTACTTTAAAAGGGCTAATTGTGACCGTGAATGTGTAGTAAGAAGTTTAATTGAGATAGTTTGTAGTTAAGATTAATTGAGATGGTCACGATTATTTGAACATCAAAGATAACTAATATGCTAGACAAAAACAATTATTGTGGATTCTTCTAACGTGGAGAAATCAGTACCGGTAGTTCAATACACATAAGCTACACAATATAAACACAAGGCGAGTTATACAAATACAAATCAGTACCTGTAGTTCAATACACATAAGCTACACAATATAAACACAAGGCGAGTTATACAAATACAAATCAGTACCGGTAGTTCAATACACATAAGCTACACAATATAAACGCACGGCGAGTTATACAAATACAAATCAGTACCTGTAGTTCAATACACATAAGCTACACAATATAAACACACGGCGAGTTATACAAATACAAATCAGTACCGGTAGTTCAAATACACATAAGCTACACAATATAAACACACGGCGAGTTATACAAATAGTACAATCGCGCTAATAAGTGATGTCTCGGCACCAAGTGTTTTGATCAATAATTGGTATCATCAATATCTAAGCTTCATATCGAGTGAAATATACAAACATATGCCTACACTTACCCACCCTATTCAACATCTGACAGACATTAATACAGTACAGAGCAAGCCAAACGTATTGACAGCTGGGACATGACTTATTAGCGAGACCGTATAATATAAACAGTATATCACGGACAATATAATTATACACAAGGTAACGTTAGCTTGGGTTACAGATAGACAATAGTATACAACAATAATGAACATTGTACAGGTGGGACATGACTTATTAGCGCGACCGTACAAGCTGACGTTGTATTTACCCTCAGAATATATATATCATATCGAGAATAAAGTTTGTTTTCCTATATATATGAAGGAGACAAAGCTGCCTGTAACAAGTGTCTCCCTCAGAGTTGAAAAAGTTATAGTCGCTATGTTAAACTTTTCTCCTTTTGTATTGTATTATATTTCCTTTCTTTCTTTTTTCTTTCTTTTTTTTTTTTTTTTGTGGGGGGGGGGGGGGAGTTCATTGGAATGAAGTGTGGTGTGCTTGTTTAGTGTACTGAAATGAATAGGAGGTGTTTGTGAGAGCTAGTTGGATTACTCTCTGTGTAGGTGAGACACAAACAAAATCAGTGAGGGATACCAGACAATTGAAACAGGAGTTCCAGCAACTCCTTATCACATGCTTATGAGTCCTCCCCTGGGTATTGCCCTGCTCGATTGGTGTCTACAATCTCCCCATTATACGTCCTCTTATACTATCTATCTATTGCCGGACGCAGTGATCCCCGAAGGGGTGGCCACGAACGAACCCCCCCCCCCCCATGCACCTCTGTCCCCAGTCAGTCGACGCCCCTCCTCCCATTCAGCATCCTCTTATAGTGAAAAGTTTAATTCTATTCATACTTCTGTTGCACTTTGACTATATAATTCGGATTGTAGTGGGTAACTTTTGCGTACGGTATATTCATTAGGTATATTCATTAGGTATATTCATTAGGTATATTCATTAGGTATATTCATTAGGTATATTCATTAGGTATATTCATTAGGTATATTCATTAGGTCAGTTTAAGAAGGTTGAATATGCCAAGTGATGAGAACAGTTAGCTCAACTTGAACATATGTATACTTATTCCTTTTAAGGATGAATTCGTTCAGTGTCCCCTTTCAGTATACCATGACGCCTCCGTCCATTAGAAAATACTAATAATAGACTATTAACCCCTTGAAGCTCTGATGCGTTTTAGAAGTTTATTTTAGCTATCATTAGACAATAGCTATCATTTATCATTAGACAATAGCTATCATTTATCATTAGACAATAGCTATCATTTATCATTAGACAATGTTATGCAGCTTAGGAAGGATCTGTGGGTATCAAAAGGGTAAATACTACCTCAATTAACCCTTTGACTGTCATATAATGTTACTAATCTGAATAAAATCGTCTAATAGTAGCCAGAAAGCAAAACAGAAACGCGTATTGGAGCTTGAAAGGGTGGGGGTGACTGACTCCAGACAGAGCCCGAACAGAAACAACAAAACATAACAAATAATAAATAAATATAACTAACACACATCAAGGTCGCCCAGGAGAAGACTCAGAGTTAATTGAGATAATTCCACCTCTTTGATTCCCAGAGATTCTTCCTAAATTTGCATAACATCGTCTAGTGTTAGTCAGATTAAAATTAAAATAAGGAAAACATATAGGCTACCGGTACTGAAGTGATATTATATTGGCATATGTTTTGTATATTTATTAGATGTATGGCAACTCAGATGAAACCCGGTATGTCCACATGTGTTGTGCAGACCTTAAAAGTGCAATGATATACCGTTCGCGTGGCAGCCTATACACTAACATGATTTGTGAATTAAGCAGTTGAATTATGTTTATGTTTAACTGTGTTGGTGGTGTAATGGTTTAGATGCTTGTGTTCTGGGTGTGGTGTCCCGAGTTCGAATCCCGGGAGGACCATATGTTTTCATTAGTTTATTCAAGTGCATTGGGGTTTGTAGTTGATGATTAATGTTAAGAACGGGGTGTTACATAAATGGAACCTTATGTTAGTGAAATGACGGTGACAGTTAATTATATTCTAGGTGAATCACGATAAAAGAAATCCCGTGACTGGAATAATGAACTCTCTGATTTTTGTGTATAATAAAGTCCCTTAGTGTTATACTACACACAGCAATTGTACTGAATTCGTTACTTAAAGGGGAATGGGATATTTATTTGCTAATATATTCATCTATTTATTATGTTTTAGTTTCCTCCCCAGACCCCTATCAAGCTTCAAAAGACACCCCCTAGACCACCCTTCAAAATAAATTTGTACATTTTTTAGGTAGAAAAATTTCCCAGCCGAAGGCCGGTTATTCCTACAATTGCAGGAGGTGGATTCAGTAACGGTCGTACGATCCGAAAACTCCCTTACCGTTCCCTTACGACTCAACGCTGGTATTTACGAAGCGTCGTAGCGGCCATATTTGATCGTAGGAAGCCCCTTTCGCAAAGGGTGGTCCAGACCACCCTTACATGAATTTGACCCGGATAAAGGTACACAAATATCGATAACACAACCCGCGACCATAACAAATTCGTCTGCAGTATAGCTCTTTATGACACACTAAGTCATTATTGAGGCAATAATAGCGCAATATGATTGTTAACTTTTGTTTACAACACCATTAAGGCATTGAATACAAAGTATGAATATATTTGTATCCTTAATGTCTTATGACAGGCCGAATTAAGCTATGAATAGCCTAAATATGCCAGCCTAGACCTAGTCAAGGTTAATTGATGAACAAATTCATATGCAGCGACAACACGTAGCCTACCATTAGTAGATTTTAACCCTCATTTATTGCGGAAATGTTTTATTCCAACTCCCCACCACCTCTGAGTTAGATTAGGGTAGCCTAATCCTCAACAAAGTTGATAGTATCATAGGAACAAAATTATGAAAAGAATTACCCTGGGCCTAGCCTAAAAAATAAACAAATAAATGGTGTTGCGAATAATTTTGTTTAGCGCTAGGTTATAACCTAGGTTTATTTTGAAAAAGTTAGGGCTATTTAGGCTAGAAAAGTTAGGCCTCTGTATGATATTTTGTGTTATGCCCTGTTTTTCTACAGGTTTAACTTGGGTAATGTGAGTTCTAAATTGACTGGGTATATAAGGCTGCATGCACAATACAAGATATGAGGAATAGAGAACACAAAGAAACACATGGTAGCAAGTTACATGATCACGTTTATTGATATACCACTGCAGAATACTTGTGTAAGACAATATAATAGAATTGAACAACACTAGCATAAGTGGATCTGGATGGAGCCTAGTCTCCCACTTCCAACGTTCAGGTATTAATCTTCTGATCACTGGCTTTGATTTCACAGGTTTATATACCGAAGACCATCAATGTTACTTATAGATTCATATTCACTGTTAGATTTATTACTGGTAGCTCTGGTGCACAAGTAGTAGTTCACAGACTAGATTAGACACGCATTTTTAGAGCACGGGAATTCTAGTAACCTCAGGGGGTACTGATCTAAGTTTTATATCCTTGTTTCAGAAATACATAGAACGCAAATCAGTGGGCGAACGTTAGATATCACTAGTTTTAATATCTGAATAAGGTAATTACGAGAGTCAAGGTCGCCTGTTAATTAAAGAGCACTGATCGCTTAGTACGTCCCAAATGGAATGGTACATCTCTCTAGACTAGGAGTTTCGACCTTGGCCAGCTCACTCGACAAGATTGTTGCGGGGTTTCGTTAAAAAAACCTGGGTGTGTAAGTAAAATACTGTCTCCATATGGAGCAGGTACTTCATGTGACAAACCAGTGAGTAAAATAGAAATAATCAGTCAAGATAGTGCGGATATAGTGATGTGTAATAGTAGTATCGATAACACTACACATGTAACTGATAGTAAAGATGAGAATACTGATAGAGTAGAATTTCCGTCTAGAGCTAGTAGTTCAACAGGAAATAATAAGTTAGCTAAACACAATAGAAAATTAGTTGCAAATAAAAGTAATAGGTTGAGGGTATATTATACAAATTGTAGGAGTTTATGTAACAAAATGAACGAACTTAGAGCACTCGTTAGCACAGAAAATATAGACATAATAGCGCTAACTGAAACGTGGATTAATACAGAATCTAGGCATTTTTTAGCAGAATTTGATATTCCAGGATATAGTTTGTTTAAATATGACCGAACAAGTAGGAGGGGCGGGGGTATAGCAGTGTTTGTCAGGAGTACATTAAAAAGCTGTATTAAATCAGGTATTAGACTAAATAATGATAATGAAAGTGTTTGGGTAGAGGTTAACGAAGGTAGTGAGACCATAGTTATTGGAGTTATATATAGACCGCCTAATATGAGTAGAAATGGCGGAAAATCGTTATGGGAGGAAATTAAAATAGCATCAAGGTTTAGCAATGTGTGCATTATGGGGATTTTAATTTTCCGAACATTGATTGGCAGCACCAAATAGGCGACTCCGATTCAGTAGAGTTTATTGAGGTAGTACAAGATAGTTTTTTATTTCAATTCATAGATACGCCGACTAGAGGTATTAATATTCTTGATTTAGTTTTCAGTAACAATGAACATATGATAAATAATGTAGAGATTGGTGACCACCTAGGAAATAGCGATCATAAATCTATTTATTTTAATATACAATGGACAGGGAATGCTAAAGAGAATACGACACTTATCCCAGATTTCAGAAAAGCCGATTATGGTGGGCTAAGAAGAGACTTAAGGGTGGACCCTATTGTTAAGCGATTAAGTCAGGATATGCCAGAGTTAAACTTGCCACCTACATATAACCAGTTTATTGCTTCACTCCACAATGCTCAAAATAAATATATCCCTAAAAGAAGATTTAGATCGACGCAGAACCAACCAAAATGGATGACTAATAAGCTAATAGATCTTATAGGAAAAAAGAAAGGAATATATCGAAAAATAAAGAAAGGTGAAAATCATTTACATATATACTATCAGACTCTATCAAGACAGGTCAAAAAGGAAATCAGGAAAGCAAAAAGAAATTATGAAATAAGGATAGCCAGCGACTCAAAAAATAACCCTAAAGCTTTCTACCAACTATATAAATCTAAAGTTAGAGATGTAATAGGCCCCCTAAAAACTTCAATAGGAGAAATAACAGAAAATGATTTAGAAATGTGCAGTACATTAAATAGTCAGTTTCTTTCCGTTTTCACTAATGAAAATTTGGCACAGATTCCAGAAGTCAATATGGTATATAGTGATAGTATAGAAAATATGTTAAGTACAGTTAGTATAAGTAGAAATGATGTGCTTAAGGAAATTGACAGACTGAAACCTCAAAAATCGCCTGGTCCTGACGAGGTATATGCTAGAGTATTAAAAGAATGCAGAGATGAGTTAAGTAGTCCATTAGCATTTATATTTAACAAGTCATTAGAAACAGGTTTAGTTCCAGAAGCTTGGAAGCTTGCAAATGTAGTTCCGATCTTCAAAAAAGGTGATAAATCGATAGCATCCAATTACCGTCCCATTAGTCTCACATCAATCATAGGAAAGTTGCTAGAGTCTATTATTGCTAGGAAAATTAGAAGCCACTTAGTAAAATTTAACTTAATAAATTCTTCTCAGCATGGATTCACTCAGGGACGTTCGTGCCTTACTAATTTGCTTAGCTTTTTCTCAGAGGTATATGAAGCAGTAGATAGTGACAAGTCATATGATATTATATATTTAGATTTCAGTAAAGCTTTCGACAGAGTCCCTCATGAGAGATTGATGAGAAAGGTTGAGGCACATGGAATAGGAGGGTCGTTGTTGGGATGGATTAGGTCATGGCTAATTGGTAGGAAACAGAGAGTCAGCATAAATGGTACCAAGTCAGAGTGGGGAGCAGTCAAAAGTGGTGTCCCCCAGGGATCGGTATTAGGTCCCCTGTTGTTTCTTATATACATAAATGACCTAGATTTAGGTATAACTAGTAGGATAAGTAAATTCGCAGACGATACTAAAATGGGGAGATCAATTGATTCAGATAGCGATATAGAGTGCCTCCAAAGGGATCTAGATACCTTACATGAATGGTCAGTAAATTGGCAGATGAAGTTTAACATTGACAAATGCAAGGTATTAAAGATAGGGAAGATGCAAACAAATGTTAAATATAAACTAGCTAATTTAGAATTAGAAAATTCAGACTGCGAGAAAGATCTAGGTGTGTTTGTTAGCAATGATTTGAAGCCTAGAAAACAGTGTATAAGCGTTCGTAATAAGGCAAACAGGATTCTCGGGTTCATCTCTAGGAGTGTGAGTAACAGAACTGCTGATGTTATCTTAAAACTTTACTTGTCATTAGTGAGACCCCATATGGATTATGCTGTCCAATTTTGGTGTCCTTATTACAGAATGGACATAGATTCATTGGAGAGAATTCAGCGTAGAATGACAAAAATGATCCATAATATTAGAAATTTTCCGTATGAAGAAAGGTTGAAGAAATTAGGTTTACATTCGTTAGAGAGACGCAGAGTTAGAGGGGATATGATAGAGGTGTTCAAGTGGGTTAGTGGGATTAACAAAGGGGACATGACAAATGTACTAAAGCTCAGTGATAGCGAAAGAACTCGTACCAATGGTTTCAAATTAGATAAATTTCGTTTCAGAAAAGATATAGGCAAATATTGGTTTGGTAACAGAGTTGTAGATGGGTGGAATAGGCTACCAAGTGATATAGTGGGATCAAGAACGATAGGGAGCTTTAAGAAAAAAATTGGATAAGCATATGGACAAGAAGGGTTGGGTGTGAAGGGGGATCAGCCGGGTTGGGCCAATCAGCGCTCTGCAGACCCCCGTAATCCTGCGTTAATCTCTAACCGGTTTGGTAAGATGATCCTCAGGGTATTAGGGTGTTGAGCCTATAATTGGGCTTTGTAATTGGGGTTGTGTGGGACAGGGATCTGCCTTGCTTAGGCCAATCGGCTTTCTGCAGACTCCCATTTTCTTATGTTCTTATGTTCTTATGTTAAGTATGAATTACACTGGGCAAGGTCTTAGCCACTTCGTAGAAATATTAATTAGTGAATCTAAAACAGCACAGTAATATGTAGTACTGCTAAAGGGAATCTTGGGTAGTATCTGATGGGTCTGGTCCTGGTTATCTTGCGTCCATGATGTTGGGGGCTAACGACTGGTTCCGCGGCCGTCCAGGGGGGCCATATGTGTGAAGTTCTTCAATACGTGGGCAGGTCCTTCTATCCAAATCTGCCACGGAGTCTGCCGGTTCTGGGATCTCACTCCGGAACAACACAAGGGCAGAGCTAGAAATTAACTGCAGGGTAGTGACCCCTGGTTGGTGTCTAGCTTTCAACTGATTTGACTGGGGGCGGGAGTTAGATTTATAGGCTCGGTTCTGGACCCTGTAGACAGTAGGGATCTCGAGTCTTATGGACTTAATTGAGCTCTCAATAGATATGGGGACTAGGTAAGATGGTATTTACTGTTGTGGCACAGGGCGATAGGAAGCCTTTATATTTTCATATAACTGAGCCTTAGTAAGAGGTACTATTTTGGCTATACTGGACGTATTTAGGGGAGAGAGACTGGATCTACTTTGCGAGGAGGATGGGGACAGCTGTGATAGGAGCGTCTCTCTAGATTGTTCAATCTTCATTCTATGGTATAGCTGAGGTGATAATTTAGTGATCAGAGCATGCAAGAAAGGTAAATGGTTTATTGTGAGTTAATAGAGGTTAGTAAAGGTGTTAGTCATTCATGGTTAGTTCATCGATAGGAAGAATTCCTATGCTACCTGGCAATGACTCGAAAGTCAAAAACAGGGGCCAGGTATACCTCCGCGGGGGTGGGGGTCTCCCTCCTCGGGTGGGCAAAAAGGGGGAGCTGGGCGCCCTCTCTCTGATATAGTTGTCCGGCGGCTGTGGCTAGGGGCTTGCCATATCACCAGTGTTTGTAATAACCCTCTGTGTATGAGACAGATGGGAGTGTCTTTAATACCAAAACCGAAGGTGCCTTAGCTAGCTGGTTTTACTCGGCTGGTTGTTAATTGTAGGGTTTGCTGGATATGGTGGAGACTGGGTTGCTAACTCTGCCACATTTATCTGGAAGTATGGCAATAGAAGTTAGTTACTGGCGGGGCGGCTAGCCTCGCACCGACGACCATTGGGTGCAGGGTTGTGAATGTGTTGTAAGAGAATAGATGGCATGCAAGGGGCTAGTAAAGTTCTAATGTTGTTCTGGCCTACTAAGTGAAGGTAGGCTGGATAGGAGTATATATAAAAGGTTGGAGAGCGTTAGTAACGGACAATTGAAGGATCTTCAAGAGGTATGAGAGAGAGGCTAGGTCGGACAAGAGTCGAGAAGCGCGGGTGTCTTAATGAGAGGGGGGGGGGGGGGGGAGTTCAAGGGCTACAGGGAAATTTTGCCCCTAAGGTCCCTGGGCGTGGGGGTGGCATTAGGCTACAATTGATATGGAAGTTTGAAAAGGCAGTAGAATACGTTAGCCAAATGCTACCGGGGAATGCAACTATGGGGTGGTATATGAGTCTGGAAAAGATAGAGTTATGTGATCAGTCAGAGGGTTATGGATACTATTAGTTGGCCCTGGGAACTGCGTTTTCTATTAAATATAAAATACCACCCACAGCGGCAGTTCGTAGGGGTACTTAGTTATTGTTTCGGGGGTACTTATGACAGATACTGGTAACCAGGTTATCTTATACAATCTCTGGTTGGGGTAAGAGGTGTAAGACACGAAATAAATTGGCGTAGTGTGGGCTGTGGATACGAAGGAGGCAAGGGGAAGACGTATGACAATTGTGGAAAGTAAATGGAAAAAGGTGAACACAATGGCGGAGAAAAATACTTAACCTAAGGATTGCATACATAGATTTATGGGGCGATGGGTCTTCAGAAGCTTAGTCTGGCAAGACAAGATGTTAGGGAATGTTAATATTAATACTTAGTTACTAGAGGAGCAATGCAAGGGGCGACTGAGCACGGGTTACATATATCTATACTCGTCATGGAAAATGATATACGAGGTCTAGGGACAAGCGTGGGTGTTTGAACTTCTAAGATATATAACATCTACTTCTCGGATGTAAGAACATACATAGATATATTTATGGCTGTCTGATGTGTTGGCATTGGCTCAACGTCGGGACAGGGCATGTTTTTAATATGAATGTATATTCTTATTCATCATCTTTGTAGCAAGGACAGTGCCGCTATGTCGTATCAATGCTGGTGGCAGTTAATATTATAGACTTAGTTACTAGAGGAACAATGCAAGGGGCGACTGGGCACGGGTTACATATCTATACTCGTCATGGAAAATGATATACGAGGTCTAGGGACAGCGTGGGTGTTTTAACTTCTAAGATATATAACATCTACTTCTCGGATGCAAGAACATACATAGATATAATTATGGCTGTCTGATGTGTTGGCATTGGCTCAACGTCGGGACAGGCATGGGGGTTTTTAATATGAATGTATATTCCTGTTCATCATCTTTGTAGTTAGGAGTGTAGGACACAAGGGGGTTAGTGTACGTGAGGTGTGGAAAATGGTCAGTTTTAGAAAAGGTAAATGGGTGTGTCCTGGAGCTGTTTAGCCCTGCGGGCTTGGGCCTGGCTGAAATGGCTGGCTCGGTCAGCTGGTCCTTTCGTTCTGTGGACCTTTCCTTTGGTGTTTCTGTGTGGTGTTCGTTCATGGCTTCTGAGGTGGGCTTCTCGTTCTGGGGCATTTTACTTCCCTCTCCTTCATTATAGGCTCGTCCTCGAGCCTCAAGGGTGAAGTAAAAAGAAGCATAGTCAGAAAAGTGTAGGTTAACAAGAAAAGTAGTATGACTAAGGGAAAAAAATATAGTATATACAGTATATGGAAAACATGTAAATTTAAGAAAGGGCAGATAATTAAGAACACAGGAAATTAAGAAGAGGTAAAGTGTTTAACAATGTATAAAGCAAATTTAAAAGATAGTCAGAAAAGTGTAGATTAACAAGAAAAGTAGTATGACTAAGGGAAAAAAAAAATACTATATACAGTATATGGAAAACATGTAAATTTAAGAAAGGACAGATAATTAAGAACACAGGAAATTAAGAAGAGGTAAAGTGTTTGACAATGTATAAAGCAAATTTAAAAGATAGTCAGAAAAGTGTAGGTAACAAGAAAAGTAGTATGACTAAGGAAAAAAATAATATATACAGTATATGGAAAACATGTAAATTTATAGAATCATGCCCAATCGCTTAGGAATTGAAAACATTCGAAACAATTTAGTACAATAATATCCTCATCATCATCAGGGGGGGGGGGGTATTTAGGGTCGCCGTTAGTCTGGGTGACGGTCTGGTAATAGGGGGTGGTGGTTCACTTTCACTTTGGAAGGGCGGGGTGGATATACCGTTAGTTCTTGTCGTTAGGAATGTGGGTCTGGGGGCGAGCTGGCCCGGGGCCAGTTTTGGAGGGGGGGGTCTAAGTGGTTTCGGTCGGGGGTAGTGATAGGGGGGTTTTAAAGATGAAACGGGCAGGTCGAGTCGGGGTTGTTGTTGCGGAAGAGGTTGGTGCTGGGGAGGTGTTGAATTGTGTAGAGAGTTGTGGTCGTGAGTGGGGTTTGGGGAAGGGTGAGTAAGGCTGAAGGTTGAGAGTTTACTATGATCGGGTGGTTTGGAGGTTTGGTGTGTGGGGATTTGATAGGGAGATGGTGGGGGGGGTCTGGGCAGGCAGGGTTGTGGTTTGAGAGGGGTTGAATTTAGACTGATTTTATTTCCGGGAGAGACATGGATGGGATTTAGAAGAGTGGTTGAAGTTGAGAGGTTGATTATGTTGTTTGGGGCGAGAGAGAGAGTATTTTGGGGTTTAGACAAGGTGGAAAAAGTTTTGTGGTTGGATTGGGATGGGAGTGGTATTTCGTCGAGCGGGATCTTTGGGGGGGGGAATTTGGGGCGGGTGGGGTAACGGTGAAGAGGGGGAGGTTGAAAGTTTAGCTGGGCTCATGATGGTGGGGGACCGACTGGTGAGCAGGTGTTCGGTACGCATGAGGGGGGGGAAATCACTTTGGTGGGGGTCACGCGTGAGGGGGGGATTAACGGCGCGTGTGGGAGGATCCGAGTGGTGGGGTGTGTCGGTGGCAGTGACGGTTTGCTTAGAGGTTATCTGGGGTTGGTGGGTTTGTCTGTCATGAGGGGGTGAGTCAATTTGGGGCGGGTGGGGTAACGGTGAAGATGGGGAGGTTGATAGTTTAGCTGGGCTCATGATGGTGGGGGACCGACTGGTGAGCAGGTGTTCGGTACGCATGAGGGGGGGGGGAATCACTTTGGTGGGGGTCACGCGTGAGGGGGGATTAACGGCGCGTGTGGGAGGATCAGAGTGGTGGGGTGTGTCGGTGGCAGTGACGGTTTGCTTAGAGGTTATCTGGGGTTGGTGGGTTTGTCTGTCATGAGGGGGTGAGTGAGTCAAGTGTGGGGTTTTGAAGTTTATTAGGGGTGTGAATTGTGGGGGGGTGGAAGGGAGCTACTGACTGAAAACTGTCACAAGCTACCGACGGAAAACTGTCACAAGGGAAATTTTGTTGGTGGGGGGATAGCTGAACATTTCTGGGGTCATGGGGAAAATATGTTGTGGTAGGCCTACATAGGTAGGCATAGCTAGAATACGGGGCTTGTTGGGGGGGCTGCGGAGGGTTGGTGGGGGAAGAGTTCACTGGGGTTGGACTTTCACCGGAAGTCATTTTGGAAGGGTGCACGGAGTCTTGGATAGGGGCTAAAAGGTTGGATAGGGGATTCATCGAACTGCGTAGGCATTCTTCTCTGATGTCGAGCATATGTTCTTCGAATAAGCCATACGGGTCGAGATGGGCGGTGATGTGGGGTGGGAGGATGTTTAACAATGCGGTGAATAAGAGTTCATTTTGTTGGTCGTAATCTTCATAGCTATACGTGATCCTCACGTATCTGTAGAGTTGTATGAGGGTCACATTTATATCCCCTTCATACTTGATCTCGTCGACTTTTATTATTTTGGGGGCGACGGGGGAACCCAAAAGTGGATCTAAAGTCCGGATCACGAAGGATCGAAACTGGTTCCAGGTACTCTCTGGCGTATTCTGTGTCACCATTTGGTGAATAAATTCTTTAAAGGTAGGCTTATCAACAAGTTGGGAAACGGCTTCTCCCAACTGTACAATATGCAAAATTGCCATGGCGATTTTTTCGCGGTCATTATGAAGTACCACATCGTACACTGGCTTTATTATGTCTAAGTAACTGGTGATATCATATGTGTTTACATCATACTTGGGAATGTGTGCGAGTGGCTGAAGATTTCGCGATGTTGCCATGCTTCTACTGTTCCAAACTTGCAGTGTAATGCAACCTTTTATCCGAATCAAGAACCACCGCTGCCGCCAATGTTATGCCCTGTTTTTCTACAGGTTTAACTTGGGTAATGTGAGTTCTAAATTGACTGGGTATATAAGGCTGCATGCACAATACAAGATATGAGGAATAGAGAACACAAAGAAACACATGGTAGCAAGTTACATGATCACGTTTATTGATATACCACTGCAGAATACTTGTGTAAGACAATATAATAGAATTGAACAACACTAGCATAAGTGGATCTGGATGGAGCCTAGTCTCCCAATTCCAACGTTCAGGTATTAATCTTCTGATCACTGGCTTTGATTTCACAGGTTTATATACCGAAGACCATCAATGTTACTTATAGATTCATATTCACTGTTAGATTTATTACTGGTAGCTCTGGTGCACAAGTAGTAGTTCACAGACTAGATTAGACACGCATTTTTAGAGCACGGGAATTCTAGTAACCTCAGGGGATACTGATCTAAGTTTTATATCCTTGTTTCAGAAATACATAGAACGCAAATCAGTGGGCGAACGTTAGATATCACTAGTTTTAATATCTGAATAAGGTAATTACGAGAGTCAAGGTCGCCTGTTAATTAAAGAGCACTGATCGCTTAGTACGTCCCAAATGGAATGGTTAAGTATGAATTACACTGGGCAAGGTCTTAGCCACTTCGTAGAAATATTAATTAGTGAATCTAAAACAGCACAGTAATATGTAGTACTGCTAAAGGGAATCTTGGGTAGTATCTGATGGGTCTGGTCCTGGTTATCTTGCGTCCATGATGTTGGGGGCTAACGACTGGTTCCGCGGCCGTCCAGGGGGGCCATATGTGTGAAGTTCTTCAATACGTGGGCAGGTCCTTCTATCCAAATCTGCCACGGAGTCTGCCGGTTCTGGGATCTCACTCCGGAACAACACAAGGGCAGAGCTAGAAATTAACTGCAGGGTAGTGACCCCTGGTTGGTGTCTAGCTTTCAACTGATTTGACTGGGGGCGGGAGTTAGATTTATAGGCTCGGTTCTGGACCCTGTAGACAGTAGGGATCTCGAGTCTTATGGACTTAATTGAGCTCTCAATAGATATGGGGACTAGGTAAGATGGTATTTACTGTTGTGGCACAGGGCGATAGGAAGCCTTTATATTTTCATATAACTGAGCCTTAGTAAGAGGTACTATTTTGGCTATACTGGACGTATTTAGGGGAGAGAGACTGGATCTACTTTGCGAGGAGGATGGGGACAGCTGTGATAGGAGCGTCTCTC
Source organism: Paralithodes platypus (assembly GCA_032716605.1). NCBI lineage: Eukaryota > Metazoa > Arthropoda > Malacostraca > Decapoda > Lithodidae > Paralithodes > Paralithodes platypus. Next base: position 15,992,074 of record CM064487.1, on the reverse strand, counting down.
TAGATTGTTCAATCTTCATTCTATGGTATAGCTGAGGTGCTAATTTAGTGATCAGAGCATGCAAGAAAGGTAAATGGTTTATTGTGAGTTAATAGAGGTTAGTAAAGGTGTTAGTCATTCATGGTTAGTTCATCGATAGGAAGAATTCCTATGCTACCTGGCAATGACTCGAAAGTCAAAACAGGGGCCAGGTATACCTCCGCGGGGGTGGGGGTCTCCCTCCTCGGGTGGGCAAAAAGGGGGAGCTGGGCGCCCTCTCTCTGATATAGTCGTCCGGCGGCTGTGGCTAGGGGCTTGCCATATCACCAGTGTTTGTAATAACCCTCTGTGTATGAGACAGATGGGAGTGTCTTTAATACCAAAACCGAAGGTGCCTTAGCTAGCTGGTTTTACTCGGCTGGTTGTTAATTGTAGGGTTTGCTGGATATGGTGGAGACTGGGTTGCTAACTCTGCCACATTTATCTGGAAGTATGGCAATAGAAGTTAGTTACTGGCGGGGCGGCTAGCCTCGCACCGACGACCATTGGGTGCAGGGTTGTGAATGTGTTGTAAGAGAATAGATGGCATGCAAGGGGCTAGTAAAGTTCTAATGTTGTTCTGGCCTACTAAGTGAAGGTAGGCTGGATAGGAGTATATATATAAAAGGTTGGAGAGCGTTAGTAACGGACAATTCAAGGATCTTCAAGAGGTATGAAAGAGAGGCTAGGTCGGACAAGAGTCGAGAAGCGCGGGTGTCTTAATGAGAGGGGGGGGGGGAGTTCAAGGGCTACAAGGAAATTTTGCCCCTAAGGTCCCTGGGCGTGGGGGTGGCATTAGGCTACAATTGATATGGAAGTTTGAAAAGGCAGTAGAATACGTTAGCCAAATGCTACCGGGGAATGCAACTATGGGGTGGTATATGAGTCTGGAAAAGATAGAGTTATGTGATCAGTCAGAGGGTTATGGATACTATTAGTTGGCCCTGGGAACTGCGTTTTCTATTAAATATAAAATACCACCCACAGCGGCAGTTCGTAGGGGTACTTCGTTATTGTTTCGGGGTACTTATGACAGATACTGGTAACCAGGTTATCTTATACAATCCCTGGTTGGGGTAAGAGGTGTAAGACACGAAATAAATTGGCGTAGTGTGGGCTGTGGATACGAAGGAGGCAAGGGGAAGACGTTATGACAATTGTGGAAAGTAAATGGAAAAAGGTGAACACAATGGCGGAGGAAAAATACTTAACCTAAGGATTGCATACATAGATTTATGGGGCGATGGGTCTTCAGAAGCTTAGTCTGGCAAGACAAGATGTTAGGGAATGTTAATATTAATACTTAGTTACTAGAGGAGCAATGCAAGGGGCGACTGAGCACGGGTTACATATATCTATACTCGTCATGGAAAATGATATACGAGGTCTAGGGACAAGCGTGGGTGTTTGAACTTCTAAGATATATAACATCTACTTCTCGGATGTAAGAACATACATAGATATATTTATGGCTGTCTGATGTGTTGGCATTGGCTCAACGTCGGGACAGGGCATGTTTTTAATATGAATGTATATTCTTATTCATCATCTTTGTAGCAAGGACAGTGCCGCTATGTCGTATCAATGCTGGTGGCAGTTAATATTATAGACTTAGTTACTAGAGGAACAATGCAAGGGGCGACTGGGCACGGGTTACATATATCTATACTCGTCATGGAAAATGATATACGAGGTCTAGGGACAGCGTGGGTGTTTTAACTTCTAAGATATATAACATCTACTTCTCGGATGCAAGAACATACATAGATATAATTATGGCTGTCTGATGTGTTGGCATTGGCTCAACGTCGGGACAGGCATGGGTGTTTTTAATATGAATGTATATTCCTGTTCATCATCTTTGTAGTTAGGAGTGTAGGACACAAGGGGGTTAGTGTACGTGAGGTGTGGAAAATGGTCAGTTTTAGAAAAGGTAAATGGGTGTGTCCTGGAGCTGTTTAGCCCTGCGGGCTTGGGCCTGGCTGAAATGGCTGGCTCGGTTAGCTGGTCCTTTCGTTCTGTGGACCTTTCCTTTGGTGTTTCTGTGTGGTGTTCGTTCATGGCTTCTGTGGTGGGCTTCTCGTTCTGGGGCATTTTATTTTGGTTAGGCTAGCAATGCCTAGCTGGGTTAGATTAGGGTAGCCTATTTCCTCAACAAATTTGAAAGTAGCCTATCACCGGAAAAAATTGTGAAAAGAATTCAGGCCGTGTCACACAGAAGTCGAACCCACCCGAAACCGGCCGAATCGACTAAAAAAATCAAATTTCAGCCAGTTCCGGTCAATTCTGGTAACACTTCGGGTGTGAGTTCCGGTTATCTTCTGGACGTTCTTGGGATGTTCTGGGCTTGAGTGGAATCATCCGGTGAATCGGTGAATCGGGCCAAAGTTAATGCATGCGTTAAAGGCCACGTCATACAGAGGTCGACCGCGACCCGACAGTAACCCGAAGGCAATGACTTGCAAATTTTTGCGGTTCGGGTGTATTCGGCTCGATAATCGGGCGACATCGGGTATGATTCTGGTATGTTCGAGTCATTCTAGTCATGCTCTGGTCATCACCCGAATGTTCGGGTGAGTCGGCCAAAAGTTAGTATATGCGTTAACTTTTGGGAAATCCTCGAGTGCGTTCGGGTCAAAAAACCGTTACAAAATCCTCGAGTCACCTTCGATTTACATTTGAGTCGTATTCGGCTTACATTCAACCATATTCTGATCGCATTCGACCTATTCGGGTCACTTTCGAGTAAATTTTGTTTAACCCGATTCATACCAGAATTGATCGAACCTAAGTGGACTTAGACCCGATGATGTAGACCGTAACCCGAATTAGACTCGATGCTCAGTGGAAAATTCCTACATAAACTTGTTCGAAAGCCAACTGTTACTCGATGCTGATCCGAATTTCAGGATGATGACTGGATGGATACCCGAATACTACTAGAAAATGACTCGATGCATGTCCGACATTCCTAATTAGACTCGATGATTACTCGATCGTGATCCGAATGACTAGAATGTAAGTCGAAGGTTAGTCGAAGCCAAGTCGAATCAAACCAGAACGCGAGCCGATGGGGCCAAGGGGTCCCTCGCCCAGTCACTTTGGGGTATTTCAGGGCGACGAAGTCCGGCTTCTGGTTGGGGCTCACGTCGGTCGATTAGCATATTGTGGAGTATGCATGAAGCCAGGACTACCTTCTCCACTGTACTGGGGTGTACGTTGATGGTAGTCAGTAGGCACCTGAAGCGGTTGGCTAGCATACCGAAGGCATTCTCTACCTGTCTCCTGGCCCTAGACAGTCTGTAGTTGTAGTTTATCTTGTCATCATCGAGCCCTCGGTGTGGGTGTGGCTTCTGCAACCACTCCCTCATTGGGAATGCGTCATCACCAACCAGAAAGTAGGGCACTGGCTGGTCCTCCCCTGGGAATGGCTCGGGTGGTGGCAATCCTGCTGCTCCGTCCTCCAGGGCCTTCCGGATGTCAGTCACCTGGAATATACCACCATCAGATGCTGACCCGTTCGCTCCAACGTCAACGTACATAAATTTTCCCAGGTGATCGACTATTGCCAGGAGCACAATGGAGTGGTAGTGCTTGTAATTGTAGTACAAGGATCAGCAGTTGCTTGGAGGCTGTATGGCAATGTGCTTCCCATCAATTGCCCCAATGGTGTGTCCGAAGTTCCACCTATCCTTGAAGCCCTTGGCGACCTCCTTCCAACCTTCAGGTGTTGATGGGCACACTATTTGCTCCTCCATGTATTCCTGTATGATTGCCTCACACGTCTCCCGCACTGCCAGTGATATCGTGTTGGCACCTACACAGAAGTTCAGTGCCATGCTTTTATAGGCCTCGCCAGTGGCCAAAAAGCGTAGTGTCATGGCAACTCGCAGTCCGGGCTCCAGGGGCTTCTTCCAGTTGGTCTCGTCCTTCTTGATCCTGGGTGTGACACGTTCGACAATCATATTAAACAGCTCCTCGTCCATACGCAGAAAGTATTTATAGGTAACCACGTCAGTTTCCTGGAGATTCTTCAGCAACTGGTGGTAGTGTCCGTGTGTCTCTCGCTGTGCCACCCATGGCTTGACGCTGCAGCTTCGGGGTTTCCTTGGTCGTCGTGGCCGTCGAGGTTGAGCACGTTGGGGTTCACGTTCTTTGTCCCTGATGGCGCGGGCAGTAATCTGATATCTGAGGTTGGCATTAACTATCTCCTGCCTTAAGATTGCCAACTCCAATGCCTCGTCATCCATCTCTTCTGGTCGTGATGGGTCCGGGAGGTTGCTTTCCTGTGACATGTTGCTGTGTTGGGTGCACTGTACAAATGAAGTTTGTGTGAGCACAACCTCTCTTTATATAGTGGGGTGATGCATAACCTCATAATCGTGTCATAATTGACTTATTCTAGTCACGTTCAACTTACATTCTGGTTTCATTCCGGTTGGGTTCCTGACTTCGGGTGGGGTTCGGTTTTCATTCGGTTTTAAGTCGGGTTACTTCGGGTGTGATTCGGTTTTAACTCGGGTTGGTATCGGCTACTCGGGTCACCGTCGATTAGCTTTCGACTCATGGTCGATTCAATTCCGTTCAACTTCTGGTTAGTTTCGAGTAATATACGGGATAACATCGACTCGTATTCGAGACGCATTCGAGTCCCTCGGGTAGCATTCGAATTGCTTTCTAGTCATAGTCGGGGTACGAGTCTCATTCGGGGACTTCGGGTGAAAAGTGCAAGTCATTGCCTTCGGGTTACTGTCGGGTCGCGGTCGACCTCTGTATGACGCGGCCTTAACTTTGGCCGATGAATCGGGTAAAAAAACCGTTAAAAAACTTTCGAGTCATGATCTAGTTATATTCGAGTCATATTCTGGTTACATTCGACCTATTCGGGTCGTGTTCGATTGTATTTTGAATTGCCGATGATGACTCGAAATACTCGAACCTGGGTCGAATATAACCCAATGTGTATCAGAATTATTGACTTCCTTAAGCTGGTATCACACAAACGCTTTTTCTTTCAACATTTATCCTCAACACTGGTCTGGCAGATTATGAGGCTAACATTTAAAATATTTCGGTGACTTAAATTTATCTATAACCAGTCTAGTTTCCGATACCAGTGCAAAATAATCCAGAAATGATGCCAGAAAAATTTTGATCACTGAATGTTGACTATAAAAGCTCTTGTGTGATACCAGCTTTAGGCTGGTATCTCACTGCCAGTATCTCACCCTGTCTGTTGGCCAGTTACATGTTTCCTTGTTTGGAGTTTCGTGCATCTTTTTTTTATTTCATAACATGGTTTTGCTAAATCTTCAATGGGTTTTTTTCCACATAGCGATTTTGATAAGTTATTTTGTCTATATATTGTGTGGTTCCTGTTTTGGTGTGTTTATTTCGCAAGTTTTACATTTTAATTGCAAATCCCATTGTTTATATTGCCATTTTCGATTGCCTTCTTCAATAAATTCATCTTCATATATCGCTTGTGGAAGTGATTCGTCCGGGAAGTCGAGACTGTGTGCCATTAACATAACTATGTCTTGTGTGGACTTTTTGTAATCTATAAATCATTTCTAATGCGATGGAATTGAAAACAATATTATCCTTCTAGCACACAAATAATAACATGAAAAAGAGTCAATAAAAATGTCTCCTTTGTCTTTTCAGAACCAATTAAGTCCGTCTCATAATAGTTCGTGTTATCGCTCACTTCCCCTTCTGCAACTCTCTTTCTATCTATCTTGTCTTTTCAGAACCAATTAAGTCCGTCTCATAATAGTTCGTGTTTATCGCTCACTTCCCCTTCTGCAACTCTCTTTCTATCTATCTATCTCTCTAATGCATCTACCTAACTCCCTTATACATTAACATAACTCTTATTTGGACTTTTTGTAATCTTTGAATCATTTCTAATGCGATGGAATTGAATAATATAATATCCTTCCAGTACATAGATAAACAATAAATAAGATAGTCAACAAAATATTTCAACCCTCCCCTCCCGAGCTTCGGAGACAGAAGATTTACGTTTGATGGATTTTTTTTTTTTTTTTTTCCAACGATATACACAAAATGATGGAGAAATATTGTAACTATTAGACGATTTTATTCAGTGCAGGAAGGGCGTCTACCCATTGAAATGCTTCAGACAATATCAATTAATCCCTTTAGCTACCATAAATCCATCCTAAGCTTCATAAAATCGTCTAAATGTTGCTGAAATCAAATAAATATGACGTCACCGATACAGAAAGGGTTAACGAAAGATAATATAAGCGATTATTTAACTTACTATGATCTTCGACCTATTTGACTGACATTCGACCTAACTTCTTCTATTTCGGTTGTTGATCGACTGAGCTGCAGCTGAGCTTCGGTAATAATTCTGGTTATTTCCCCGTCTTCGGGCCATATTCGAGTTATATTCGACGCATGATCGAGGCTTCTTCGTTCCACATCGGGTTTTCTTCGAGTTACGTACGGGGATTCATCGACTCATCATCGACTTTCATTCAGGTCCATCGGGTTATATTCGAAATTAATTCGGGTCAGTGTCTGGTTATATTCGACTCCCGAGTAACTTTCGGGTAATTCGGTTCAAATATGCAAGTCATCGACTTCGGGCGGCAGTTGGCCAACGTTCGACTTCTGTGTGACACGGCCTTTAGGCTACTCTAGGCCTAGCCTAAAAAAAAAATAAGGAATTATTCTATAATTGCACCTACTGTATACGAGCTAAACAAATAATTTTTGTATTTAACAGGAAGGTACGACGAGGTAAGTGATGTGGTATAGGTGGCAATATGTGGAAATGGATTATAAGGGCATTCCGCCCCCTCTGACCCCCTTACGAAAATCTACGGTTACTCACTCCACCCCAACTGGATTTCTACCGTTTTACCCAACCAGCGGGGGTGTGGGGGCGACAGCCCCCACCCATAATACTTGGATAGGTTAGGTAAGGGTGTTAGGTTAGGCTAATGTCTCTGAACCATTGTAAAATCCGTGTCACATCTAGATTGATAGACTTTTGTCAGAGGAGGCGGAATGCCCTTATAATCTATTTCCGCATATTGCCACCTATACCATATAATTAACCTCGACGTACCTTCCTGTTAAATACAATAATATTTTGTTTAGCTCGTATAGGTGCAATTATAGACATTTACCAAAAATATTAATAGGCTAGCCTATATGGTGTGAATATTAATAGGCTAGCCTATATGGTGTGAATATTAATAGGCTAGCCTATATGGTGTGAATATTTTTGTTTTAGCCTAGCCTAGGCTATAACCTAGGTTTATTTTGAAAAAGTTAGGGCTATTTAGGCTAGAAACGTTAGGCCTACGTATGGTATTTTGGTTAGGCTAGCAAAGCCTAGCTTGGTGTAGCCTAAGCATAGTAAAGTAGAAGCCTAGAAGGTAAAGATGGTGTTTGCAGGCGTACCGTCCTCCTTGTTAACTAGCCTAGCTGTTATTAGTCCCATGCTGGTAATATATTTGATGATGGCAATAAGTCATGGGAGTTGAGGGGGACAAAGCCCCCCTCAACCTATCATTATATCCCATGGCCAACTGTTGGGCAATAGGTTAAGGGGGGCTTTACCCCCTCATCCCCCATGACTTATTGTCATCACCATATATATTTCCAGCAGGGGGATAAATAACAGCTGGCCGTGGGATAATTTTGTAATTAAATGCAGTCAAATTAGACGCGAACATAACCGAGCCTGCACTTCATCTAAACAAGGACAGCGGAAATCCTTTTAACTTGGGCTTAACAGGCTTCCCTGTAGCCTAGCTAGGCTAATTTCTTATCATCAATTCACAAGATACTCTATTCTTCTTCCTGTTGGTTGTGGTGGATCGAATTAGCCATGCTAAACAATGAAAACCTCGTAAATTTAATTATATTAGGTTTTTCTTGGCGCTTCGGTCATGTGGGTGACATATTGTTTATTTACAAAGGCCAAGCGCCTGATTGGTCAAGAGAAGCCTCGGTGAAAATAACCGAAAGGGAGCCGTAAGGGAGCTCAACGATGCGTTCGTGAATACACCCTTAGGAACGTTCGTAGGTTGCTGTACGACATCGCACGCTACGACGACCGTTAGTGAATCCGGGTCCAGGCTCGCTAAAGCTCGGTTCACACATACCCGTCCTGAGCTCCCGTCCGGCCCCAACCAAGACAATAACTTCTGTATGTGTCCGTGTATGTCCCGTGGGTGTCCCGGCATAACACGTTTTCTGGCAGTTGCCCCGACCCACACGGTCCATTTTATGCATGCATAAAAAGGACGCCGCCTAGGCACGGCGAAATAAGAGGTCGGGGCCGGACGGGAGATCAGGACGGGTATGTGTGAACCGAGCTTAAGGGGTCAAGTCACGGAGGCAGGACACGACTGCACTAACTCTCTCTCTCTCTCCTTTTTTTTTTTTTTTAGCCAATCCTCTCACCATTGTTCTCAGATTGTATTCAATATCATAATACCAAATTTCACTCCCATTGTTCATATCAACCTTTCCACATCACTTCATTCTATTTTCTCACCTTCATCAGAAAGAATATCATAAAAACCGAATTATATATATATATCGTAGGCCTATATATATAGTGGACATATATATACCGTATATATATATATATATATATATATATATATATATATATATATATATATATAAATTGATATGTATATACCGGTATATACAGTATATATATATATTTATTACAGATTAAAGATATATTTAACTCTACGACACGTTTCAGGGTAAGAAATTACTATACACCAGTGATACACAACATTATAAGGGACAGTGGTTACAAACATACAGTAAAAGTAAACATACAGATAACACCTAATACATACAGATAACACCTAATACATACAGATAACACCTAATACATACAGATAACGCCTAATAATACATAACCAACTGTAATGACTAGCAATTTGCGACTCCCACAACGAAATTTAGCAAGATCAGTTATTTCTAAGGGATCGAGTTTTAATATATATTTTTCAATGATAAAAGATGTAACTTTACCTCTGGAAAATATAAACTATTTTAGTGTTACTAGCATTCACTGTCAGGTGCCAAGTTTGGCAATATTCGTAAAGGGAAATTAAGGGGGGTCACCGGATTTTGTTTATCTTCCTCTCCTTTTCTCTCTTTCCCTGGCTTGTATCCATTCGGCCCCATTCAGCCAACTGTTTTATGACGTTTATCCCCATCCAGGTGTCGATTTCTTTCTGGCGAGCGATAGCGAGCCAGTATTGTATGGAGAAATTTTTCTATCGAAAAATGTACAAATTTAGCTTGCTGTCAAAACAAACAAAATATATAATATATGCTGGCTCGCTACCGCTCGCCAGGAAAATATTGACACCTGGATGGGGGTAAACGTCTTAAAACAGTAGGTTGAATGGGGCCAAATGGATACAAGCCAAAGAGAGAGGGAGAGAAAGAGAGAAAAAAAAAGCTAGGTGGGCTCCCTTAAAGCTGCGTGTAGCTCCTCTGCAGACTCCGCCATAATGCTAGTGTCGTCTGCATGCGTACAGGGGAACACACAAACCCTAGTATAATATTATCAACTCGGTTCACTTCATTACCTGTTCGTTCATAAATTCTTAGTTTCCTCGCTAGACATCTCTCAAACTTAGAAAAACATCCCTTAGACCCCCCCTCAAGATAAATTTGTACATTTTTCGGTAGCAAAATGTCCCGGTCGAAGGCCAGTTCCTCTTACAACTACAGGCTCGCTATCGCTCGCCAGGAAAAATCGACACCTAAATGGCACGATAGGTCTTAAAATGTATAACGAAATGGGACGAAGGGTCTTAAAAATCGCCAAACAATTGGGCCAAACGTCTACAAATTAAAAACAAATAATGGGACGAAACACGAGGGAGAAAGGGGACCCGAAAAACGACCGTCTCCCTCAAAGTAAATCCCAAATCAAAAGAGGGGGAGAGATGTTCACCTTGACGAACCCCCTTGACGTTCACCTTGACGAAGGGGGGGGGGGGGCCCCTACTCCATTACATTACATTCGGTCTGATAACAATAAGGGGTCTGATAACAATAAGTAAAGAATGTTATCTATTTAATAACCTGTGAGAAATGTGGTATACAATATGTTGGAAAGACGGAGCAATGTTTAAGAGAAAGAGCCTACGGGCATAGATCAGGAATTAAGAACGGCATCGACTCCAAGATTCTTCTATATAAGCATTTTAACACAGATTGTACTAAATTTGATTGTAAATACAAAATTATAGAAATTGTTCAAAGTAATCAAAATGTTTTAGATAGAGAAAATTATTGGATTGGAAAATTAATGACCATCTATCCATCTGGACTTAACAATCAAATAAAAAATGTAGGCAACATTTTGTATAAAGATTTATTAAAACACGATTTTAATAACCCATATTTTAACTTCCCTGTTTTAAACAGAAGACCTGGTAGACACGGTAAAAGAAGACTAAATACATTTAATAAAAAGAAAAACAGGTCTGATATTAAAATTATTGTTAATAATTTATATTCATTATATCGAAATTTCGGAATTAAAAAATTAAAAGACTCATTGAAAGGCCTACAAAAGAAAAGTTTTGCTCCTTTTATAGAAAATATTATAAAATAATAAACATAATTTCACAAATAAATTTAAGAATATAGTCTTTGCTTTTATGGATATATTAGAGCTAATTCTAAGAAATCCAAAGATAACCGTATTAAAGATAAAGTCATGTCCACTTTAAATTATTCCTCTAAAATTTTAGACAAAATTAATGTTAACAGTCTTATTAATTCAAAGAAAGTTAAGTCCATGTTACCAGATGGTTGTAAAGATTTCAAACCATTAATAGTGTATTCATATGAACGACCTGTTGGGTCTATTATTTGTAATTATAATAAAGTTTTAGGAAATCTTTCAGATAATGATATTTTCAATAATAATAAATGCGTGTGTGAAAGAGTCATGGATATGCCAGCTAGCAGACGTGATGCACTAGCAAAGTTCATTTATAGTCCGATATGGGACATATTAACAGGTGATGTAGAACTAGTTAAACATTTTGCAAACGACAAATTAGCGGAGCTATGTCGTAAAGGGTTTAAATTTAGAATAGGGAGTAATAAAGTAACATGGGACATAATTTTAAAAGATATTGTTTTTTCAGGCAATAAATTAAAAGATAAATTGTTAAAAATTGCGTGCTGCAATGCAAGAGAACTAGAAGCATGGTCTAAATTATTAATTAAGTTAATTAGAAATAAAATTTTCTCGCTTAAAGAATTTAATCTTTCAGATTTTATAGACTATAATTATAATAAGCTTAGTGGTAGCAAATTTTGCTCCGGCAATAAAGCGATATTTATAAGGTCTTTTATGAAATTAGGTAACATGTATAATTTTGCAATGCACTTGTTCTTATCAGAAATTTTAAATATTATATTTTCTTGGTATGTTCATCGATTAAGTTATCAATATTCCGATTATTTTGAATTTCATAAACAGAATTACCGCAAATCTTTTTACGTAATATGTTACCCTTAATACCTAATTCTTTTTCATATTTTCAAGATAAAATTTCTTACATGTGAAGCTATAATTATTGCTGGCTTATCTACTGTAGTGATTACAAAATGTTTATGTAAATTTATTAAATCAGTTTTATTATGTTATTAAATCATTAAATCAGCTGATTTAATAAATTTACATAAACATTTTGTAATCACTACAGTAGATAAAGCCAGCAATAATTATAGCTTCACATGTAAGAAATTTTATCTTGAAAATATGAAAAAAAGAATTAGGTATTAAGGGTAACATATTACGTAAAAATATTTGCGGTAATTCTGTTTATGAAATTCAAAATAATCTGAATATTGATAACTTAATCGATGAACATACCAAGAAAAATATAATATTTGATATTAAACTTTCTGATAAGAACAAGTGCATTGCAAAATTATACATGTTACCTAAATTTCATAAAAGACCTTATAAATATCGCTTTATTGCCGGAGCAAAATTTGCTACCACTAAAACTCTATCAGAACAAGTCGTAAATTGCTTAAAATACATTAAAAGTTCTCATAAAAGATATTGTAATACCATCATGAAAAGAACTGGCATTAACTATTATTGGAGTGTTGACAATTCGTTAGAAGTTATTGATCAAATAAATACCATGCCGAAAGTTACCTCGGTACATAGCTTCGACTTTTCAACTTTGTATACCAATTTGCCTTTAGATTTAGTATATTCAGAGCTTTGCTTTATTATAGATTTGCACTTTGACAGGTTCGTTAGGAATGGTAATTATTTCATAAATGTTTATACATATTTTAATAATGCATCACTTAGCTCTACTCCCACTAGTTCTGTATATTTTGATAGAACTAAAATTAAAGATGCCCTTAAATTCCTCCTTATCAATACTTATGTTAGATTCGGGCCGTACAATTTCAAACAAATATTAGGAATTCCTATGGGTGGAAATGCTAGCCCTTTAATTGCAGACTTATTCTTGCTGCTTTAGAATTTAAATATATAAAAGACTTAGTTGACAGTAGCAAGAAAAATAAAATTCCAGAAAAATTAGCACTTGCTAAACTGTTAAGTAATAATAGTAGATATATTGATGATATTCTTGTTTGCAATTTGTTAAATTTTAATCAAGTTGCTAAACTTATTTACCCTAATTCTATTCCCCTCACACAATGTAACGTAAATTATAAAGTTGAAAATTTTCTTGATATAAATATAGAGATTGTTAATGAACAGTGAATACTTAAAGTATATCACAAAGTTGATGATTTTAATTTTAACGTACTAAACTTTCCTTTCCCTAGTAGTAATATCGATAGTAAAATAACTTATAATTGTTTTATTCCCAATAATAAGATTTTGTAAAATCTGCACTAAAGTAGATGACTTTTGGGCTAGAGCTAGGTTACTATACAGACTCTTAGTGGACAGAGGTTTTGAGGCAAGTAAATTTCTCCATAAATTTAATCTTTTTAGGGTCAAATTATTGTGACTGTATTCTAAAATTTGACATCAATAATTTTAATCAAGCATTTTTAACTTAAAGTTTCTTGTATAAACGCTGCTTACTTTTGGTCTGTATTTATTGTTTATCTTTTTCTTTTTCTTCTATTATTATTATTATTAATAGTACTATTGATGATTTTTTAAATGTATTGTTCTTGTTAAAAGAGTACTCTTTGTTTAAATCTGTTGTTACTTCATATTTTGTAATTATTTGTCTTTATTATATGTATTCATTGTCGATAGTATCAATGCTTACTTTTGCGATTTCCTTAGTTTATTTGTGCTATAAATGTAGGTTATTTGTAGGGTAGTTATTGATAGGGGTCACTTGAGGCATGCTATGCTTACAGGTACCTACCCGATAGCACTATCGTTAGTGAGTGCTGTACTGTATTTTATATATTATTTTGTAATAGTATAGATTATTCTTATCAATATTTGTATTTTGTACTATTTTAATGTCTTGTAATGTTGCAAATGTGATTTTAAATAATATTTTGACATTTAACATATAGTTTGTTTATTCATGCAGAGTGTAGTAAAATTTGCCAGAACGTCCCGGACTTCCCAAACTTGACTACTTCCTTTAACGTGACGATAGCGCGTTATATGTGCGATTAGTTTGCTTGGGAAACAGATTAACTTGCTTATGTAGTAATGTACACCCTATGTGGTGGATTGTGTTCTTTTAAGGAATAATTTTCATTTTAGTAAACGTTGTTTCCACATAGCGCATTTTGATAATATTAATTTGGACGTTATATTGTCCCATTGTCCCAATTTTGGTTTTTGTTTAGTTTGCAAGGTTTTACATTTTAAACCAATAAGGGGTCTGATAACAATAAGGGGTCTGATAACAATAAGGGGTTGATAACACAATAAGGGGTCTGATACAATAAGGGGCTGATAACAAATAAGGGGCGCTGATAACAATAAGGGGGCTGATAACAAGTACGGGGGCTGATAACAATAAGGGGTCTGATAACAATAAGGGGTATGTAACAATTTAAGGGGGCTGATAAACAATAAGGGGTCTGAGTAACAATAAGGGGTTCTTGATAACAAAAGGGGGTCTGATTAACAATAAGGGGTTTCTGAAACAATAAGGGGTCTGATAACAATAAGGGGGCTGATAAACAATAAGGGGTATGATAACAATAAGGGGTCTGGATAACAATGAAGGGGTTGATAACATAAGGGGTATGATAACAATAAGGGGTCTGATAACAATAAGGGGTCTGATAACAATAAGGGGTCTGATACACAATAAGGGCGTCGGATAACAATAAAGGGGGTCTGATAATCAATAAGGGGTCTGATAACAATAAGGGGTCTGATAACAATAAAGGGGGTCTGATACAATAAGGGGTCTGATAACAATAAGGGGTTATGAGAACAATAAGGGGTCTGATAACAATAAGGGGGTTGATATACAATAAGGGGTCTGTATAACAATAAGGGCGTCTGATAAGAATAAGGGGTCTGATAAACTAATTAGAGGGGTCTGATAAAGACAATAAGGGGTCTGATAAACAATAAGGGGTCTGATAACAATAAGGGGTCTGATAACAATAAGGGGTCTGATAACAATAAGGGTAATATGATAACAATAAGGGGTCTGATAACAATAAGGGGTCTGATAACAATAAGGGGTCTGATAACAAGAAGGGGTCTGATAACAATAAGGGGGATGATAACAATAAGGGGTCTGATAACAATAAGGGATAACAATAAGGGGTCTGATAACAATAAGGGGTCTGCATAACAATAAGGGGTTGTCTGAACAATACGGGTCTGGATACAATAAGGGGTCTGATAACAATAAGGGGTCTGATAACCAATAAGGGGGTCTGATAACAATAAGGGGTCTGTAAAACAATAAGGGGTCAGATAACAATAAGGGGTCTGATAACAATAAGGGGTCTGATAACAATAAGGGGTCTGATAACAATAATGACTTTTATTAACACAGGATTGGGAGTTATCGTACATCTTATATAAATATAACATTAAGGGGGCGGGGCAGTTTTCTCGACCACTTTCTCCTATCATGTTTAGCCCCATTAGTTTTCAGATGTTAAGATTTTGGCCCCACTTAACTTAGTCGCTTTTAAGACCTTTAGCACCATTTCTTCGTCAATATTTATGACCTGTAAGGCTATTTAGGTGTCGATTTTTTC